>CATIWJ010233685.1:0-13874 GCA_949640765.1 Croton laevigatus | reverse complement strand
AAAATACTAATTTGTTTAATCTCATTATTTTCTAAACATTCAATTAAATAAATTTTTCATAAAATAATTCATTACTAAGATTTAATATAATTCATTTTTCATTTAATCTAATATTTTTGGTAAACTACAATTTGATCCTTTAAGTTATTTTTGCTATCTAAGAATTATTATTTTTAGGATGTTACATACACAATAAAATAGGGAATTGGAACTAATCCGCAGTTGAAGAGTAAGAATTCTTGAAGTTGGACTTTAATAGTTATAAACATTTAATCTTGATAAAATCAACCAACATTGAGTATTCAATCCACTTCCTTTCAAAAATTAGTGAATTTCGTCTCCACCATAAATACCAATTGTAACAAAAAAAAAAAAAAAAGCCAGATAATTATACTCTTTTTGTATACAAAAATTGAGTCCCATTGCAACGCTAAGTCTGAGATATTTATTGGGAAAGGTGTCTGCACTCCCCACCATGACAAAATGCCCAGCCATATTTTCCTCGCATATAAATAATTAAGAATAGCATGGTCAATATTTTCAAGAGGAACACCACAAACAGAATGGGAAGATTCAGAGTCCATATTTATGATGCCTCTAGAAAAGAGATTGTTTTTTGTTGGCAATTTATTGTAAAGACAACACCACATGAAAATTGAGATTTTGGAGGGAGTAAAGGAATTCCATATTACCTTGAAATCTAGCAGATTCCTAGGAGGTGTAGCATCCACCAGTTCCAGTAGAGAATAAAGGCCTTTAGTGCGAAAGACAGCTTTCTTTTCATAAGACCAGATTAGTTTATCTTCCCTCGAAACTATAGGAGAAATACCACATAACACATTTATAAGATTAGAGAGAAGAGCGGTTTCTGAAATACGAAGAGGACTCTTTTAAACCAAATTTCACGACTATGTGCCATTTGTTAAAGAGCCACTATTAAAAATAGATGAAGATTTTAGAAATACAATTCTGTATAGTCTAGGATAAGCAAGGGCAAAAGAAGTATCAAGTAACCAGACATCCTTCCAGAATTTAATTGATTTGTCATCTCTTAAAATCCACCTAAATTCATTTTTTAGGAACTCATGAGTTTCAAAACCTGCCAATCCCAGTTCAACAACACTTTTCCATATAAGAGATAGGTTGTTCCAAAGGGAAGAAGGAGAAAAAAAACTCAAAAAAGCGTTATCCCCATACTTAGATTTTAGAACCCTCTTCCATAAGAAATTCTTTCCCATTATAAATCTCCACCACTACTTGCTGAGAAGAGCTTTATTTTTTGTTTTTAAGTCTTGAAGACCTCAACCTCCAAAATATTTCTATTTCATAATTTTCTTCCAAGTTGCCTAAACTAGAGGTCTATTTTGATTAAGACTCTTGTCCCATAAGAAACAACGCTGAAGGCTCTCAATTTTCTTTATTACATGAACTTGTGCTTTAAAGATGGCCATATAATACATAAGAAGCACAGAAAGCACTAATTTGGGCAATGACTAGTAGCAAGTACCCTGGTAGTAAGACTAATAAGCACTTAACCTATGCTAGATTAATCTCTAAGCTTTTGATTGATGGTGGAGTTGAGTTGGCTAGAGAGAAGAAGTATAAGCTCAATCCAAATGAGATAGTGAATCCCAAATACGTGAAGAGTTGTAAGATAGCAAAGACTAGGGATAGAGGATGGACATTATTAAAATATGTCCAAGAAGGCAATGTGATTCGAATGGTGATCACAACTTGAAGTTGTGCCCACTTCTTTGAGGTAGACTACAACTGCTAGAACCAAGCAAATGCCAAATCAATCTGCTGAAAGTAATGAGGTGTTAAAGGAGCTATAAGATATCAATAGTACTCCCAAGCTTATATACCTCCAAGTAGCTGATAATACTCCTTAACTTGCATAGTTAAATGAGAAAGTTGCCAAGCATGATGAAGTTTTATTGTAGCAAGCTACCAAATTTGGAGATATATTTGTTTCTGAAACTGAAGTAGCAAAAACTGGTGGCTAAAAAGTTGAAAGTGTGGCCAACTTTGCAGGTACTTCTAATGCAGGAGGAGGTAAGGGTGTGGAAACTAGTGGCCAAGCTGATGAAGGTGTGTTGCCAACTTTTCTTCCACTTCTGATGCAGTAGGAGAAGGTATGGAAACTAGTGGCCTGGTTTTGGAAATGTTAACAATTTATTTTGTTTAGTTGATGCAGTAGTAAAAACTGGTGGCTAGCATTAGTAAGTTATGAACAAGTTTAATTCATATGTAGTCTTTGACATAAGCGTATTCACTATATTCCTTGTTGCATAGGAAATGAAGATAATGGCCATTTTAATGAATGGTGTCTAATATAGCCGCACTATATGCAGAAGGAGATGCTGCAAAAAAAAAAAAAAAAAGATAAAGCAATGTAAGATTCAACATTTTTATTGCATTCATTTGCATTCATTTATCATTTTAAAATGTATGTGTTCTAATTACATGTGAAAATTGAATGATGTATTTTGATTTTTTAGATGATATCATTATTGGATGATATATTGTTAAATTGAATTATATTGATTATTTCACATTGATAATTTAAGGCATATTGATCATGGCACAAACAAATAGAATATTGAATTTATTGAGAAAGAAAATAAGATTTGATTTGGATATAAAATGTTTGGACATTGGATGCATTGATAAATGTTTGAAACATTAATATTGGTATCGTGAAATTTGATTTAGATACATAATATTTGGATATTGAACTCATTGATAAATATTTGAAATATTGATATCAATACCGTTTAAGCGCTGTGCGGTGTCTACTATCTGATTTTGATATTTTTGTATTATATGAGAGTATTAAATTTTTGTTTAGTTTTGTGGTAAATTTTAATTTTGGATTTTAAAATTTATCAGTTAATGCATTATAAGAGGAGCAAAACTGAAAATGTTATTAGAGCTTAGTAGTGTGCAATTATGGCCTAGTCAACCATAACAACACATGCTAAGTAGTTTAAGCTTTCCGGACATGTGTTAATCAAAGTAATAAAATTTGTTATGCCTAGTTAATGAATTTATAATAGGGAATTTCGAGGGCAAAATTCATTTAAGTGGGTGAGATTATGAAATCATCGATTTTTTGGTGATTGGAGATTTAAGATTAAATGGTAAATTTACACTCTTGTATTTTATTGGTGACATTTTCGGAAGAACTAAGTACTTGAAGAACTTTTGTTTTAATTTAAATTCTATTTTGATTTATTTTAAAATATTGTTTCAGAAATATTATGCTGCTTGTTGCTGAAGAATGTTGAATGAGTTGTTTCGTGTAATAGTGTTTGATATTAGTGAATGATGGAAATTTTGAGGACAAAATTTATTTAAAGGAGTAAGATTGTAAAATCTTCGGTTTTTGTGAAGTTCGAAGTTAAGAGCAAAATAGTCATTTTGTTATCTTGAAAATTTTTGAAGTGAATTTGGTGTTCTAAGTATCTAAATATTGATCTATATATTATTACAAGTATTTTAACTATAATATTAATATTGGTCGGATTCGAAGTCTACCGATCTATTTTGAGTGTTTCGGTTAGGGGTGGGCAAACAAAAATTGATTTTCGATTCAAAATCGATTTTCGATTCAAAATCGAATGTAAAATTTATGAACCGAAAACTAAACCGAAATTCAATTTTAATCGAATTTTGGTTCGGATTCGGTTTTAACCGAATTTCACGTGTAAAATTCAATTCGGTTTATTAAATTTACGAACCGAAAATCGAACCGAAAATTTGGTTCACAAATTTTAGGAACCGAAAACCGAATAAAAAATTCGGTTAATCAATTATTCGGTTTGGTTCTAGTTTACGGTTCGGTTTTGTCCACCCCTAGTTTCGATATCTATGGCAAATTTTGGAGTCGTGATATGAAGTTACTTTTATTAAATTTATGCTTAGTATAATATTTGAAGAATTTTGACTATAAAATTAGTTGAATCCGAATTGGAGATTTTCGGATACTTGATGGTCATTTTATATTTTACGGTGTAAAAAAAATTATTATTATTTGGTAGAAATTTATAAAAAATATATTGGAGTTTAGAAAAATTTTTATTTATCTATTTTTTTAGATGGATAAAGATTAGAATCATTTAAATTAAATTGTTTATATTTATTTAGGAATTTTGATAATTAAATTTATTTATTTAAATAAAAGTATTTTGGATGGTTAAAAGTATAAAAAAAAAAGAATAAATGTTAACCTAGTTTTGTATATATAAGAGTTGAGAAAAGTGTGATTTTGTTGTGTGTGCTGCTAATAAGAGACGGCAAAAAAAAAAGAGAGGGGGCAGTTTTCGTGGTTGGCAGAGAAGAGGAAGGGAAAAGAGAGTGATTTAATGGTGGTTTTGCCTAGGGGATCGGGGAAAGAGAGAAGAGAAATCAATGGAGATGAGATGAATAGTAATACATTCTTTTATGCATAGTTTCTTTCTTCATTTGGTTCACCATTTTTCAGCAACATTTAAGGTAAATCATCTTTTATTTCTATCTTTGGTAAAAAAAAAAAAAATCTACAATTTCATACTAAAAATTTAGTAATTGATTCATATGCCATGTGTTACGAAATTTCAAATCTGCATTATCGATATTTATAAAGGTTAGGGAATATTTTGATATCTGAAATTGATTGGAGATTGTTTAGTTAGGGGTTGTTTAAATTAAATTGTGTGTTGGGTATTTTCAATTAGGATGAGTAATTGACTTTTCTTGAAAATTTTTCTGCTGCTTTGATCAATGTTGCAACTGTAACTCTAAAGAATTTTAATTAAAAATAGAAAAATTGTTTGCATTTGAAAATTGGGTATTGTTCTTTTACAAGTCTAGTTTTGAAGAAAAATAATTCAGAGTTGTTTCATATTGGTTTTATTTTAGAAATAAAAATTTTTCCAGATTGCTGTTAATTTGGTGTCTCTACTGGATCGATTTGTTATTAAATTAATTTGGGAGACTTAGAAGTCTCCGAAAATTCAGAGTACCTTTGATAAGATATATAACTTGTTCTTGGTAAAATTTCACAATTTTCGAACAAAAAGATTATTTACTATGAATTTTTTAAAATAGGTATCATTGCATGAGTTTTTATTGGTAAAGTATGGATTTTGAAAATCCACTTTTCTAAAGTGGTGCCTTTTTACAAAATTGGTTTGATTTAACTTTTAAAATAAGCATTTTAAGTATTGAGTTCATTTTTAAGTTATATTTTAATAAAGTTGAGTTTTGATTCAGATATGATTTTTTTTAGGATATCTCACCATGTAGTAAAATTGAGAAAGGTTGTTTTTAGTATTTCAAGTTAAATGGCAGTAGTTTATTTTAAGTTATTTCTAAGTTGAAGTTAATAATTTTTGTGCATTTGAATAACTTGAGTATTGTTTATGAAATTATTTGATTGCATTTACTCATGGCATTCATGAGCATGCATATCCACATTGTATTAGGAGTATTGTTTATTCTTGTTTTGTCACTAAGCGGTTATCATTCTTCTTGTTTGTTTGGAAAAAATGGGCGTTTCTCTTACCGAATTTTGAGGTAAGTTATATGGGTGTATTTGTTTTGTTTGTGACGTGCTATTTGCTAACCAAGTACTATATATATTATATAAGTCATTCTTATATATTATCCTTTCTACTTCGATATATTATATTCTTTCTTCACCAAAACCTGCTTGTGATTAGGAGACAGGGAATGTATGTAATTGATATACTCTTGTTGATTATTTGAATTTGACAATATTTGTGTTGTACGATGGTGTGTCGTAAAGGGACGGAGGATTATAGGCCGAGGAGATTCTTGATTCTTGATTTTGGATATATGTTTGTGATTAAGACTATGCCCGTTTGACTCTTGTGACTGAAATAAGGAAGTATTCTTGACTCCTGTTATATAAATTATTTTTTATTCTTGTGGTTGAATAAGGGTGGAAGTATATTCGGCAAAAATTCGGTGGTCCTGACACACCATCATGTTTGAATTGTTTGAGATTGGTTATTTGCTATTGATATTCTTGCTTAGATTGTTTTCCCTGCTTCTCATAGACTTAATGAGCGCCTATATATAATGCTCACACCCATATAGATTATTTTGTAGGTTTCCAATATTCCGCTGCAGCGAGACTCAAATTCTTTCTTCTTGAGCCAAGCATTCGAGTAGTTAGTTTGATTAGTCTTGATAGATATTTGTTCTAGTTGATTTCTGAATTATAACAAGAAAGAAAAATATAACATTGTTTCAGTTTACATTTGTAATTTAAAAGAAATTTTTACATAGTGATTTTCATATATTTGCATTCTAGTTATTGACTTTTAAAGACTTGTGTAGTCAGATTTCGATCTGGCTGTACGCCGGTCATTGACCCCAAATTTGGGTCGTGATAGAAAGTGATTCCATAAAGCCACCAGATCAAGTTGACCCAACATGTGGAAAAGAAGATGCTACAAAATGAGATAAACTAGAAAGTAAATGTATCGATAACTCTCAAGCAGAAGATTTATCCGGTGCTCCCAACTTTGCATAATTTATGTATATGCTGAACATTTCTAGTTATTTCATACCTTTTCAGTTTTTGAAACATTTTTGGCTTTATTTGGTACTTTCTGATTAATTTTCAAAACATTTAGATGTTATTTTGCACATAATTTATATTTATAGAAATGTTACCTAATTCCTCAAGAATGCAAAACTGGCAACAAGTATACAAAACAGTGGCAATTTTTCCCAAAAAAGTGACCACATATTAAAAAAATTGCCACAAGTATAAAAATCAGTGACAATATTTTTGAAAAACTGGCCACAAGTATAAAAATAATGGCCATATTTATGAAAAATTAGCCACAAGTATGACAAAAAGTAGCCACTTTTTCTGAAAAATTGGCTACATATTAAAAAAGCTGGCCACAAGTGTATAAAATAATGGCCACACTTTTTCTTGATCTACTAGTTTTCTTACTAATTATGATAAAATTTCATTGATCATCATAAAATTGGATCATTTTCAATCAAATACTTGGACAATTCATTAAAATCACAAGTTTAGCTATGTGTTACTGCGTAATCAAATGATCATAATTTAGTATAATTGAACTTCATCTACTAGTTCACCTACTAATTATGATAAAATTCCATTGATTATCACAAGATTAGATCGTTTTTAATCAAATATTAGGATAATTTATTGAAATCACAAGTTTAGCTATGCATTGCTATGTAATTAAATTATTATGATTTAAGATAATTGAACTTGATGTACTAGTTCACCTACTAATTATGATAAAATTTCATTGATCATCACAAGGTTTGGATTATTTTCAATCAAATACTTGGATAATTCATTAAAATCACAAGTTTAACTATTTGTTACTAAGTAATCAAATTATCATGATTCAGGATAATTGAACTTGATCTACTAGTTTACCTACTAATTATGATAAAATTTCATTTATCATCACAAGCTTGAATCATTTTTCAATCAAATACTTAGACAATTCATTAAAATCACAAGTTTAGCTATGTGTTACTACGTAATCAAATGATTATGATTTGGGATAATTGAACTTGATCTACTAGTTTACCTACTAATTATGATAAAATTTCATTGATCATCACAAGATTGGATCATTTTCAATCAAATACTTGGATAATTAATTGAAATCACTAGTTTAGCTATGTGTTACTATGTAATCAAATGATCATGATTTAAGATAATTGAACTTGATCTACTAGTTTACTTACTAATTATTGTAAAATTCCTTTTACCATTACAAGGTTTGGATCATTTTCAATCAAATACTTGAATAATTCATTAAAATCACAAGTTTAGCTATGTGTTACTATGTAATCAAATGATCATAATTTAGGATAATTGAATTTGATCTACTAGTTTTTCAAAAACCTGGCCATAAGTGTAAAACTTATTGCCAAGTTTTTCAAAAACTTGCCACAAGTGTAAAAACTATGGCCAAGTTTTCCAAAAACTAGCCACAACTATGAAAACCAATGGCCAATATAGTATTCTATTTTTCAAAAAACTAGCCACAAGTGTAAAAACTATGGCTAAGTTTTCCAAAAATTGGCCATAAGTATAGAGAATAGTGGCCATATTTTCCAAAATAATGTATTTCTCTATTTAAAAAACTGGCCATAAGTGTAAAACTGTGGCTAAATTTTTCAAAAACTGGCCATAACTATAAAAAGTAGCGGTCACTTTTTCAAAAAACTACTCGCAAGTCAGAAAAATAGTTGCCACATCTTCCACAACAAAGTATTCCCATTTTTCATAATTGGCCGCATCATTACATAATTGTGAACTATATTAAAAAGTAGGCTATAAGTACAAAAAAAAAAATAGTGATCACATTTACATAACATTGATTTATCAACAAATGGTATGTTGAGCTCGAAATGCCAAAATTCCTCGATTTTGAATATTTGACAAACTTACTTAAAATTGTGATTTACTAATGTATTTTCAAGTGTTTAAGTATAGTTTCAGCAAATCCAAACTCAAACAAATCAAGATGAACTCCTAGACTTGTAAAAGAATTAAAGTTCAAAAATAGCACTGACTAGGGTCGCGCAAGCGACAAAGGCATCACGGTCGAGAAGAATTCTGGTAAGGATGTCGTGCTCGCGACAATAGGCGTGCTCGCAACTAAAACATGTTGAATTGATCAAGAGTTCTTAAAAGTTCCAGGAGACCCCATAAAGCTCGCGACTAAAGCTTCTCGCAGACAAGGAGTACTCAAAGTGTTGATGTCGTGCACGCGACCACAATAGCTTGCTCGCAAAGACAACGCTAAATGACCGTTGTAGGTTGAAACTACTTGTTCGCGCCTGCGACAATTCCTGCGCACCCGCGGCCGTACGAAAGTCAGAGCTAATGGCTAGTCTGATTTGAAAAGCTAACAAATTAAAAGAGCCGTTAGAAAACCTTTGAGAGATGTTAGTGAGAGGTCACGCTCGCGACACTGGTAAAAATTCAGAGACAACTTTAATTCAAGAAGCAACAGCTATATTATCAAGTTTGGGTATAAATACCCACTCATATAGCCTTCAAAAGGTTGGATCAATTACAGAAATATTGAACTTCATTTATTACAATCTTCTTTTCATCTTTCACTCTTTTATTCATTTAAAATGTATTTTATTGTAATGGTTTGTTAAGTGAGCTATGAACTCAACATCATTGTTATGCATAATTAGTTGAGTGATCTAGGAAACTCAATATTTATGTTAATAGTTTAGAGTGAGCTTTAAACTTTAGGTTGTGTTGTAAAGTTTGGAATTAGCTATAAACTCTGATTTTGAGCTCTCTTTGTATTTTTAATTGAATAGTGGAACCTGATTCTAAGAAAAATCGGAGAAGTGGATGTAGGCTAGAGTTAGAGCTGAATCACTATAAAATCTCTTGTTCACCAACCAAATTTCATAATCTTTCCTTAAACTTCCATCAAAGTTTAAATCTACCTCATTCCACACTTAACCGAAATTTTTATAAGCCAACTAATTCATCCTCCTCTTAATTCCCATCAGGCCTACAAGGTATTCTATCCATATATACAAAAGTGTGCATATATTGACATAACTGTGCCCAACATATCAATATCTTCATATAGGTAAGAGCTTTTTAATTGGATGATTAACTTCATCTGTCGCTTTTCTCACAATAATGCAATTAACTTCAATGACATCCGGCAAATTATCATATCTGATTAAGCTATCCTTACCTATGTGGGGTATTTTATCATTGTTTTTGCCTTCAATATTTAGGATACAACCCATACAATATTGCACACCGAATTAGTAGAAATAGAGAAAACAACAGCTACTTTATTAACAGCATGTGATCTTTTGGAACCCTTCTCAAATTCAGACAAAATAAGATTTCTCACTTCATTTCTCATTTTTTTAGTCAAATGTTTCCTTTTGTTACCTTTGATTATTGATGCATTTGTCATTCTTTCAGGTTCATAATGTATTATAGAGGAGAATTAAAATTAAACTAAAACAGGGATGCATTTACTTCAACTGCTGCCATTGAAAAGTAGTGCCTAGTTCACTAAAGTTGTTAACAACTTTGCAAAACTAGCAGAGCAGAGCCTTCTGAACTATGTCTACACAATCAACTCTTCTCTCTACTTCATTTTGGAGTATATATAGAGTGAAAATGAGAGGGAATGATGATGTACTTTTTCCACTTCCTTTTAAAATCTCCCACGATTTTCTTCTTTTCCTTTTACATGAATTTCTCATTGCTTTTCGTGGACGAAGAGATGAGTACCATTTTTCCTTAAAATACTTGCTACTTTTGGGTTTTTGGAGGGAGAAGACACTGTTTTCTTATGCAAGCAAAAAGTGTATTATAACATTATTTTATTTGGGTGTTAAGTAAAAAGTGTAAGTATTAATATTATTTTATTTGGGTAGTCAAATCATGTTGGGTTATTGAATTTTTTATTATAGTGTATAATGATTAGATGGAGAGGAGTATTTTGAGATAAAAGTGAAGAAATATGAATTTTTTTAATTTACGTGTATGAGAGAATTTTTATGTGAACGAAGGGAGAAATTTTTATTTTAAATTAATAAAATAATATTATTCAATAATAATTTTAAAAAATAATTTATTTTATAATTATTTTAATGAAATTAACTACTAAAATGAAAAAATTTCGGATAAGAGCTAATGGAATCAGCAACTATTTAGAATTTCCAACCGTTATCAGTTCTTTAATTTAAACTTTACCAAATATTTAAGTAGGGGTGTTCAAATTCGGTTCGGTTAATGGAATCGATCGAAATCCAATTTCTATTTTTGAAAACCGAAAACTAAATTTTGAATTGAAAACTCGAATGCAAACTGAACCGAATTATTCGGTTTCAGTTTGGTGAAAAACTGAATTAACAAGATTTCTATTAAACAAAAACAAGGAAGCATATTGGTCTCAAGCAAAAAGAAATTTCCAATTATAGCGAAAACAAAGAAGCAAAATGGTCCCAAACTAAATGCTAACAAAAACAAAGAAATTCTCAATAACACGAAGATTCCTAATACTTCCTTTAAGTTTGTAAAAAGGAATTACATAACTAATAGTAGAAACGAAAAAACAAGTTTCCTTATATGATACCTGATACAGAACTTTGAAAATTTTTAGCGATATTGGAAAAACAAAACAAACAACAATTATTAAATAGCATAATAAATTCAAAGATATCAATCACACATTTCAAGCATTTTGATTTGAAAGAAAGACCGAATTAAAGTGAAAAAAGACAGGATTGTATGATATATAAAGCCAAAACTCTAATCACATAATCTCAATTCATCAAGTTTCAGGGCTAAAAGGACTAAATTAAAACCAAAAATGAAATAAAAATCATTAAATATGCAAAACTGATAGAAACATACAAAGACCCAGATTCGAGCCAAGGAGCTGGCCTAATTGGTTGTGCCTCTCCTTACTGGACAAGTTTGCCTGGGTTCGAGCTCACATTCTCCCTCCTCTGTAACTAGTGTAGTGTAGGTCTTTAAGCTTTTCTTTTGTATTCAAAAAAAAAAAAAAGACCCAGATTCGACTCATTCTCTAAACAAAACGTTAATCACAAAATCTCATAGGGGATATTTCTTTTAATTTTGTTAAATGGTCTGTAAATGAAGTCGCTCATATTCTTGCACGAGAGGCTTGTTCTTCGACGCCTGTACGAGAATGGTTTGCTAATCCCCCTTTGTTTCTTCCCATTGTGTTATAGGCAGATTTAATTTAATAAATTATTTATTCATTCAAAAAAAAAAAAAAAATTTAGCACTTCAGAGTTAGATTAGGGATTCAATTTTAAGACAATTAGATTAGGAATTCAATTTTAAGCCAAAATCCATGCGTCAGCTTTTTGTGCTTCGAAACTAGATTAGGATTTTGGGTTTAAATGTTTCTTCTTTATATATAGATATTTATTTTGATTTATTTATTTTTCTAAACAGATATTTAATCTTAATAATTATTTAAAATAAAATAAAATATATTTTATAAAATTTCCTATCTCTATATTTCTTTTTTTAAAAAAAATTCACTATACCTATTTTTTCTTAACAAAATAATTTTTAGGATTTTTTTAAAAATTTTTTCTAAGATTATTTGAAAAACTTCAAAAAATATGTATTGACTTTTTCAAGAACTTTGGCAGAAATCTATCTTCTTCCTCAAAGAGAAACTCTAGTCACCTCACCACTCAAAAATTTACTATTACCGCCCAACAGAACTTTTGCTGTCACTAGAAGTGTAGTCTCGTGGTCGAGCAACCTTAGACTTCCATTAACTGACTGTTTCAGCTCGATAAGTCTGATTAAGATTTTATTCCTTGTTTTGCTCATGATTGATAGTAGTTGGGTGAAAAAATTATGTTGTGTAATATTTTTGTAAAAATATAGAAATATTTATTAAGACTAAATCTCCATTTATTCTTAATAGATAAATTAAAATATATATTAAATATTTAAAAATATATATTTATAATTAGCAATATTAATATATTAAAATTAGTTAAATAAACTTTTTTTAAGGAAGAGTAAATATTAAAATAAATGAATTAATTTTGTAAAATAAAAACTTAAGGATCTAAAACTAAATTAGCGTAAAAAACAAGATCTAAGAATAATTATAATAAAAGGGATATTTTAGTCTTTTAAACTGAAGTTAACTGCGTTAATTTTTTTTTTACGGAGGTAACTCAAAATCATTTTTTCAAATCTTGAGAAACCTTGTAAAGCATTTTTTAAAATTGGACCACTTGAGAGTATGCTAGCACAAAATTCACCAGAGTAATTCTCCAAATTGTATATGACTTTTCTATTATTTTAAATTCAACATTTATTTTTACATACACGTTTATTTTAAATAGATATATAAAAAGCTAAATGCTAATAACTAATATAAAACGCTATCAGCCGCTGTAATAGCTAACAACTGCTTTAATAGCTACCTTAATAATTGTTTTGTCAAATACGCTCTTAGACTGATTCATTTATGACTACATGGGTAGAGGCAGCTACAGTCAAATCAAACCATACAAACTGTAGGTGATGAACCGTGGATCGAACCATAAAAAATTTGAATCAGTCATCCTTTAATGAGCCGATTCATGTTCAAAATAAAATTGAATTGTGAACCGATAGTTTAAGGATCCCTACTTGAACTGCCAAACAAATCAAAGGGCTAAATCGCCCCTTTGTGAACCTCTAGGACTGTCATTAACTGCCGAAACGCCCTTGAATCGTCTATGAAATTGCCCAAACCACATTTGAAGCGCGAAGCTGCTCCTAACTGACTGTTCATGAACCGGGGGCTTCATAATTCGGTTCAGGTTCAAGTAGTTCATGAACCGTGCCCTTTGGTTCCCAAACCGGTCCAAACCAAACCGTGCCCAAGTCTACGTCACAGACCGGCGAACCAACAGGCCTGGTCGGTCTGGCGGGTTTTGGAAATTAATTGCAGACTCCTTCCATTCTTTGGCGGCAATCCTCGTATCGCCATAACTGAAACTGAAGTCAAAGCTTTCATCTTTGTTTCTATCACTTAACAGGCAGAATACTGAGAAAAAAGGAGACGAAAAGCGGAAGCGATGGGAGTTCACGGCCTCTGGGACTTGCTTGCTCCCGTCGGCCGTCGCGTATCCGTAGAAACCCTCTCCGGCAAAAAGCTCGCAATCGGTACGCCCCAGTACTGCTCCTGATAATTCAAATTAATGAATCTAATGATTCTGGCTCAATTTCCATTTTTTTTCTTTTATCTCTATAGATGCGAGTATATGGATGATTCAATTCATGAAGGCGATGAGAGACGAGAAGGGAGAAA
>CATIWJ010233676.1:0-46299 GCA_949640765.1 Croton laevigatus | reverse complement strand
TAATCAATAGAATTAACAAGGTTGTAGAAGCTACTGGACATTTCCCATATCTTCATTAGATAGATACCAATCAAATTAGAGCTGAACTTTGGACATCAACCATTGGTAAACTTTTCTTTACAATTTTTAATTGAAAGTCACTTTTAATTCCTTCTTTCTTAATCAGTTCCTAATGTTTAGAGTAAAATGTAATTGAATTGTAGGAGGTCTGAGTTTAAATGATTTCATTGTAGCAGCAAAAATAGATGAGATTAAGACATCAGATCTTGTTCCTAGAAAAAGAGTGTGGGCATAGTTGGAGAATTTCATGTTTTCCTGAAGATGTTTCTTCAACCCATAAGGTGATTTATACCTTACAGCATCAACTGACTGCAAAGGCTCTTGTTGTTGTTCCAAATTATAAGAAAAAGCTTCCTGTTTTGTTTTCTCCATTGCTTTTCTTCACGCGTATCTGTCTGTATAAGGACATTTAATTTATTTGTTTTGATTGCAATTCAAGAAGAATGGAATATTGGTAGGGGTGTAACTTGGATTGGAATATTACCGATCTACAAACCAAAATTGTCATTTGGATTAGAATTTCAGAACATGGAATATAGAATGGAATGCATTTTAAAAAATTTTAGAATATGGAAAAACATTCCGAATTCCAATTCATGTACCAAATTTCAATCCATATATCTATCTAACATAAGATAAATATAGTAGTTTATATAATTGCTTGAAATGAAAAACTTAATATTCATATGCTTTTACATTATAAAGTGTATTTATTTATTATTAGCAATTTAATTTTAAAACATTTTAAGTATATATATATATATATTTTGAAATAAAACATTTTAAGTATATTAAAACTTAAATGATATTAATTTTAAAACTTAATATTCATATACTTTTACATTATGAAGTGCATTTATTTATTATTAGCAATTTAATTTAAAACATTTTAAGTATATTAAAATTTAAATGATATTGTTTTATTGATAGTGATTTTAAAATTTAAAATTTTAATTTTTTGATTTATTTTAATTTTATTTTATGTTTAGTTTTGATGGGGAGAGAAGATATATTTAAATTAAAGAAAATTAAAATTTATATTTTCCAATATCTTATAAAATGTTATATTTTATATATGATGCAAAAATTTGAAATTACCTAAATAACGAATTTGAACATAATGGTATGGAATGAAAATCTTGATTTATTTGAAACGGTATTGGTACAAATGTTTCAGGTTTCTAAACAAAAAATATTACTATCTTTTTCTTTTGAAAATGAGCAAAAACACATTACTAAATATTATGTGGATCTAATAAAAATTAAATTGGATGCCGAAGTAATTTAAACACGCCGATTTTTTCTCACAAAGAAAAAAATTATGCACCATGATTATTCGAGAAGTTTCCCTCAAATTTTACTGCAATTTCACATGTAATCAAATAACATCAAAATTTGATGTTATTGAGATCATGAAAATTCCATGGTTTCTATTATAGTAGTAGTTTGGAATGAGAGATTTGAATGATGAAATTTAAACATTTTAATGATTAAATTCTATCGTTTGTCATGAAAAAGTAAAAAAAGAATAACCATTTATGGAATTCATAGATTTTATCATAACTCAAATTCTTCATTTTGTGTGATAGCGGAATCTCACATAGGAGGTGAGATTTTACAAATTACATTTTTTTTTATTAATGACGGAATTGGAATATTAATTATATTTCTTATATGGAAATAAATAATTTCGTTAATCTAAAGAAAACTTAAACAAATGATTAAATTTGAAGATTATTTTCCTTTTGATACTACTACGTGACATGTCTTCCTTTCTTAATATCCGAGGTTACATTGTGCTAAAATTTCAAATTAATCTGAGCTGTACATAATATTTATTAGTTATAACTCTCTCCGTACATCTTCAACTTGAGTGATTCTAATTTCAACGTTAAGTTTAGATATAAAACTTTTCCTAAAGTTCCATCACCACAAACTAATTTTTATGTTTTTTCTAGTCAAATTAAGCTAAAACTTTCATGGGTTTAGTGCTGATGCCTTTGTATGCATATTATCTTACTCTCCACATCAACTTGGAATGTTTAGCTTACCATTCTTATCTTACCAAGAAAAGCTAAACTCGTTTCAGTGAGAAAGTGAGATGTTTACCGCCATTTTGTTGTGGCCTATACGGACAAAAAATTCGGTGATGAATACCATTTCACTAAAATAATGTTGCAATTCCTGAAACTCTACCTGATGGAAAGCTTTTAATTTTGGAATCAAGATAATTCTCAACGGCAGCCTTAAATTTAATGAAAACACTCTTAACTTCAGATTTAAACTTAAAAAATATATACAGTAATATTTCGAATAATGATCTTAGAATATCACATAATATTAAAATCCATCAATAGAACAAATCGAGGCAGGGCCCCAAACATCTGAACTAATTAACTCAAGGAGCATTAACCTTAGAAGAAGAATCTGCAAATGGCAAACGCATGTATTTTGCTCAAAGAACAAGCATAACACAACTTATTGAAACACTTATTTGACAGAAAAACTAGCACAAGATAGCAAATTCCTAGCAGTAGATAGAGCAGCATGTCCAAGCCGTTCATGCCAAGTAGACAAAGACGCATGATGAGCTTGAATAGGAAGAGAAATCGGCAATGATTTGAACAGCGGTACCTGCGTTTTCAAATCCTTTATAACATAGAAAACAGAGAAAAACTCAAAAAGAAATGGGATTAGTATTTGTTAACGAACTAACAGACAAAAGACTTTGAGAAGCTTTAAGAGAATGAAGAATATCGGAAAGGAATAGAGAGTAATTATTAAGAGAAATATTTGAACTACCAGTATGAGAAATAGGAATAGAAGCTCCATTACCGACAACAAGCAACTTGTTCTGGACCAACATATTCGAGTGTACGTCAAGGCTTCCCAAATCTGCAGTGACATGATGTGTAGACCCAGATTCAAAAATCCACGCTGGAGGTTGAGTGATTGTAATTGCAGTATGATGAGAAGCTGGATTAAGGGAATGTTAGTGATGATTTGATGGTTTTGGTGAAGGGCAGACTATGGCAACATGACCTGAACCACGACAATTATAACACACAATGGTAGATTGATCAAGAGGAGAAGTCATAGTTCCAATCTCTCGAGTGGGATAATTAGAAGCAGCAGTGGTATTAGAAAAACCACGACCACGTCCTCGATGACCAGACCCACGACCACGATTGGAGAAATTCTGGAACCGAGCAACATTAGCAGAGGGAGTTGGTAGAATACCATCACCGGTTGAAATATTGTCACGCTTAAGTTGTCTTTCTTCTGTGAGAAGTAAGCCATAGACATCATCAAAAGAAACAGATGCAATTCGGGCCTCTAAGGAATGAACAAACGGACGGTAAACAGGACCAAGACCGTCAAGAAGTGATTCGACAAGATCGTCATCCGTTACTGAACGACAAAGAGCAGCAAGATGATTAGCAAAAGTCTTAGCACATTACACATATTTTTCTATAGAATCATTATCTCGTTTAAGAGTGTGCAACTGCGATTTTAACTCACGAATCTGAGAACGAGACCCTGAAGCATAAGCCACCCGCAGCTTACGCCAAGCTTCTTTAGCAGTTGTAATACCAAAAATCTGAGGAAGAACAGATTCAGAAATAGAAGAAACGATCCAACTTAGAACAAGTTGATCTTGTTGAATCCAGAAATCATATGCTGGATTCTGTGCATTATCAACAGTAGGAGGAGCAGATTGATAATTCTCATCAATATGAGAAAAGAATCGACAGCCACGCAACATTGGAATAAATTGCGTCGTCCATAAGAGGTAATTAGAGGAAGTAAGCTTGATGGGTAGTTGATGGACAATATTAGGCAGAGGTGTTGTTGGGACAGCAATAGCAGTTTGAAGAGCTCCTGTGGTGCTCATCGTGAAAAAGACAGATGAAGTAAATAATAAAAGGAGGTGAAGACCTGTTTATATCCAATTACAGTAGATGGGACAAACCCAATCAAAACACACCGTGTATAAATTCAGTACATAAATCCTGTTGATTACCACGTGTCATCTATTGTCGCCACTTCACCAAATGTACTGCACATCTGTACTGCAGGTTTAAAGGCAGCAGCAGTTAGTACTCGAGTTTTGGTGGCGTGGTTTACTCTATTTGGTTCGACAAGGTTCCGTCTTGAAGAAATCAAGAGCTCAGATTCAACGACCGAGTTACTGACGTGGCCAAATCAAGGGTGGTAAATGAAATCTTAATGAAGCGTGTGTATAATTTCCTGGTAGCTCCAAGTTACAAGCCACAACTGGACTGCAGTGAAGACTCTGCCAAAAATTTTCAGGCTTTTGAGAGAAAGAAGAAGCCATGGCAGCAACAGCTGCTACACCACTAACCTCTGCACCATTTCCTCGCCCAGGTTGCCATTTTCTTTTTCTCTTTTTATGCTTCCTTACTTTCATATATCATGCTGTTCAGTGACCTCACTTCACTTCTGCAGGAGAGCTTAGTCCAAAATCTTGTGCGTTAAAATGGACAAAACAGGTTCCTTTAAGCCTTACCCCATTATTCTTTATATATGTGTTCATTTATCTATGCATTGTTTCGCTTTAAAAAAGGAGGGATAATCTGTAACTTGAAATTGAAACTAATTTATCTTTGTCAACCCACCAAATTTCTAATCTTTTGCAGTTGACCTGCATCTGTATCCTTGCTTATATGTTCAACATTCTAGTTTAATTTTCCTTGTCCAAGTTTTTTAAAGAAAACTAGAAACTCAGAGTGATATTTATTGTCTTATTTGTGCTGTAAGCTTATTGGCGACATGGGTTAGCAGTCTGCAGCGATGGTGTTCGATGAAATGCTTGTTTAAAAGTACCCAAAATGTTCCATTGATTGAAGGAAAGTTTAGAGAAAGGATTGGTGCTCCTGAGCTTGTTAAAACATGGGTTCATTAGATTACCGAGGGACCTAGTGGTTGGTTAGATATTCAAAGCTTTACCTTTTCCTTTGATTTGTTGAAAGAATGGGAAAGCAGAACAATTGGCAATTCCTCGATTGGAAAGATTTGGGAGTTTGATTTTAAGATGGCATGGATTGCTGCATCTTTTTGAATCTCCAAAAGATTATGTTCAACATGTATTTACTTTATTTTTTCATGATATTGTTGTATGTTTCAGAGGTACAGCAGGAGAAAGGCTGGTCCTTCCGTAGTTACAGCAAAATTTGAACTGAAACCTCCTCCATATCCCCTTGTAAGACTTGAAAAATTCCTGGAATTCATCCATTTTAAATTTAATGTCTTTATAACGTTGGTAAACTATGATATTTAATTTGGTAGAATGCACTGGAGCCACATATGAGCAAGGATACCCTGGAGTATCATTGGGGAAAGCATCACAGGGCATATGTAGATAACTTAAACAAGCAAATTGTTGGAACAGATCTAGATAGCTTGCCATTAGAAGATGTTGTAATTGTTACTTACAACAAGGGTGATATGCTTCCAGCTTTCAACAATGCTGCGCAGGTATGCTAGAACTAGAACCAAAACATTCATATTTACCTTCATCTAACTTATACAATCGTTTACATGTGCATCTGCCCTCTCTGACATTACTTTGATTTATTTCCTTTACATATTGATCTAATTGCAGGCTTGGAACCATGAGTTTTTCTGGGGATGTATGAAACCCGGTGGTGGAGGAATGCCATCAGGAGACCTTCTGCAATTAATTGAAAGGGACTTCGGTTCCTTCCAAAAATTTGTCGAAGAGTTTAGGACAGCTGCAGCCACCCAGTTTGGATCTGGATGGGCTTGGCTAGCATGTGAGTTATTTATCCCTTGCTACTATTTGCAGCTACACTGTGGATAATTATAGCACATATTCTTTTGTTTCACGTAGATAAAGAAAATAGGCTCAAAGTAGACAATGCAGTAAATCCTCGGCCCTCGGAAGAGGACAAAAAGCTTGTTGTGGTGAAGAGTCCCAATGCTGTAAACCCACTTGTTTGGGATTACTTTGTAAGTATTTTATGATTGTTTACTTAATTCTTCAATGTTCAAGCACTGATGGACACATTTTGTTGATTATAAATACATCTGATTCTGGCGCTAATTTCTTGCAGCCTCTTCTTACTATTGACGTCTGGGAGGTACACCTATTCCTTTTACTCCCTTACCTTCAGTGTTGCTTTAGTTATTGATCACTCATTATTCTTTTTTTTTTTTTCCAACAGCATGCTTACTATCTTGACTTTCAGGTGAGGCTCCATTCTTGTTTCCATCTTTTAGTAATCCAGAAGCTCTAAATAAATCCACCTCAATGACTATGCAGAATCGACGGCCTGATTACATATCAACCTTTATAGAGAAGCTCGTATCATGGGAAGCAGTTAGTGCAAGACTTGAAGCTGCAGAGAGAGAAAAAGAAGAAGAGAGGAGAAGGGAGGAAGAGGAGAGTACGGCAGGTGGCGAAACTGCAGAGATGTATGTGGATAGTGAAAATGAAGATTCTGATGCCGACTAATTCATACAATTTTTCAGTGTGGAAAAGTTTTGGCTTTGTTCATATCCCCTTTTTGTTAACAATGAGGAAAATCTACTGAAGTATTAATGAAATAAGACGATTTTTGAGGTAAAAAGAATGTTTACATACATGAACTCCCAAAAAACAGAAAAAGCTATATATGTTAAAAAAAAAAAAACAGAAAAAGCTATATATGGCAATTCCTCCTCCTGGCATCATCTGATGGGTGATATCTTCAAAGATAAAAGCGCATCAAGACCTGAGAAGTCAGATTTGTTTTTGCTGGCTGGTCCAAAAATTTCCCAAAAGCGAAGTGTTTCATCTGCTCCAGCGGATACAACGGTCAATCCGTCAGGACTCTGCAACAAACCAAAGCAAGGAACTAAAATTCATAGATTTATTATAGTTGTTAGAATGGATACTCCACTAGTTAGCTTAAGCTCAGCATTCAAACCTGAGAAAAGCCAATGACTCTGGAGGTATGGGCTTGTATATGTCCTATTTCAGTCAAGGAAGGGTATTTCCACAAGCTTAGATGGTTCTGAAGCTCACCGGCGGCCATGCTGTACCCATGTCCACTTAATAACTCCTTGTGATGTCTGTTCCACTCCAATGCACAAACCTAGCAATTCACCATCAAATTAAAATTGGCAATCCAGAACGCGATTTTGCCCGCCAAAAATTTTATATGGTGCATGAATTAGTCTTAATTACTTAGGAGATCGAGTTCATCAACTTGCCTGTGATTTGGTTTCAATGTTACCGATACACGTCCCCTTCTGGGTATTCCACAGCTTAACACAGCCGTCATTTATACCGCCTCCTGAAGCTAGCACCTTAGCTTGATGGGGGCACCAAGCTAGGGCTTTAACTGTAGCATTGTGCTCTGTGAATTGGTGCAAGAAATTCGACGAGCTCAATTTCGAAGCTTCCCATATGTATAGTTTATTATCATTTCCACCACTAGCCAATAAGTTGCCTTCTTCTGACCATTTCAAACCACAGACCCATTTGGTATGTCCTCTGATACAAGAAGTTGGATGCTGCACCCTAACTGTCAAAAAAGGTACAAGAAAAATTAGAGCTGCAGATAATCTTATTAACAGCAAGAAAATCTCTACTTACCATCATGATTAATGATGGATTTGTCTTCGCTTCCTGATGTTAGAGTATGAACATTCCATGAAAGGGCTGAAACCCTGCCCTTATGACCTTCTAACTGATTAATCTGTCAGTAAAAATAGACACAAACTATTATTCCAAATAGTTCATGCTCTTTTCAGGATTGAGAAGGAAATCAAATCTTACACATTTACAAGTTTCAGTGTCCCAAATTTGAAGTCTGGAGCCCCAAAATCCTACTGCTAAACTTCTGCGATCATCAGACCAGGCGATGCTTGTTGGGTAGTCATTACCATCTTCAACTTGCAGTAAAATAACTATGCTTTTGTTCACTGAATTCCATAGGTATAATCTCTGGCCTAATGCAACAGCAAGAAAATTGTTCTTTCCCCAGTCTATAATGTTCAAATAGTAGTCATTTTTTATCTCGGGCGCATCCAGAATCCGACCTGCCTCCTGCAAATGCCATTAAAGACCTTCAACTCTCAAAAGAAAAGTAACAAAAACTGCAAAATCATACCCAGAGAATCTAGAATGAGAGTACCTTTGGCAATTGACTCCGCCGATATTCATATTTCTTTTTACTATTTTTCAGTTCTTCCGCATCCTCTCTTTGCATCTCTTCAATATGATTCATCCACTTTTTATTAGATTTTGGGCTTCCCCTGAATACTAACATCTTAAATGGTCTCCCTTCTATGTCCAAATTTATGTTCTCAATCAACTTCTGTCTATAGGTTTCCTGTATCAAAGGGGGAAAATATCAAATCTTTACTGAGTCTTCATTCTTAAATTAAAGGGAGCAATTCAGGAATCTACATTAATTAAAAAGATAGAAGAACCTAAATCGCCATGAAAGAAGAGTAAAAATTGAAATTAGTCACTCAAAAATTTCCAAGAGAATCAAGATTTCAAAAACCCTGATTAAAATTTAAAGATATAAAGACAAATTTTGGAAGAGATTTACACTGAAATTTGAAATGGGTGCTTGTTTGACTCTGTTTGTCAGCAAACTGTGGGCTTGATCAAGATTCATCAAACTCCTATTTGGTATAAACCGATCCCCCTTGGAAAAATCAAACAAAAGACCAAGAAACAACAATAAAATCAAAACTAATGAACAAATAATTATGATGCATTTCTTGATTATTCAAAAGAAATGAAGAATCGAAGAGAGGCTAGTACCGGGAAGTGGTATTTGGTGGGGCTATCATGAAGTCGCCTTGGAGAGTACCAGTCGGATTGGAGCAATGTATTATGGGTTTGATCCATTGGAGAGACATCAAAGATCAAAACAACGAAATGAAGGTAGAACAGGGTTTTTGTTCTCCCGCCATAAAATCTATCCGTTGCTTCTGTTATTGTTGGCTGTTCTCTGGATTATGATGAGGAGCCATTTGTTGAACGGTTTCTCCATTAGCCATTTCGACTGTGCATACGTCTTACTACTTATACATATAGCCAAACTGCTAATGTATGGCCGTCTTAGCTCAGCCGGTAGAGCGCATGGCTTTTAACCATGTGGTCGTGGGTTCGATTCCCACAGACGGCGTTTTAATAATTAAATTTTTAATACCATTTATTTTCCTAAGGAATTACTTTTTTTTTTTCCTTCTTTTTAATAACATTTCTTGACGAATAACTGGTGACTTAAAAAATTAATAAACATATTAAAAGAACAACTATTATTTATTATCATTAATATAACATTATTATTTTCAACAAATTGCCTATAAATTTATACAAGTTTACACAAAATACTAATAATATTAGTCTAATACTAATATTTATTCTCAACAAGTGCCTATAAAATTATACTACAATTCATGTAAAATCTAGAGGCCCAACATACTTAAAATTAAGTAGATGGTAATGGTCCCTTAAAATTGGTAACTCTACATGATCTTCTAATCTCTCCCTGATGTCCAGTTAGAACACCAATTGCTCCTAATTTAACCATTGCAGAACCAAACAAGGATTGGAAATCCAAAGCAGAAGCCAGATTTCTCACAATTGGCATAGTCAAAGGATGCAGTCCAAGTTCTTGATCTATTTGAAGAATTCCTCTTTGCAGCATTATATTTTGGAAGTATGAAATGTCCATGAAGAATGGACTAAATGGATTTTGATCAAGATTCACTGTATTGTCTGTTGCAGAAAATGGAGGACACCTCGATCTCAACATATTTCCCGTAAAAGGATCCATTGAAGGGTCAGGATTTCCAGAGCCACGAAAATTGTAAAGACGGTCTTTGATTACAGAACAATGTGTATTTCCAACTGAATGTGCACCTACATCAGAATTTACGTAACAAGTAGTTTAGTAATCGAGTACCTGTTTCCAAAAAACGTTAGTAGTAAAGGAAAATTTTGATTACCCAGAAGAATGACCATGTCAATTGGAGATAGACCTTTATCAGCAAAAGCTGCAATGGCTTTAGGAATTGATGTTTTAGGGCCTACAAGACTAACATTTTGAGCTAAAGAAATTAGACCATCTCTTCTTCCTGTTTGAACTTCATATCTTCCTCCTCCACTCTGTAAAAAAATTAATGCATAAGCACTATTAAGACTGTTGATTAGCTGATTTCTTCACTAAATTATGAAACTTTTATATATATACATACCAAGAAAACAGCATCTCTAGCGGCCATGGCGATAAGATCAGCACAAGAAACAAGTCCAGGGCAAGATTTTTCCACAGCAGCTTTGGCATCATCTATAATGTCAAATCCTCTAACACTTAGATTTGGCGGAGCTTGTTTCTCACTATTGATCCCATCTATAAGAATTGAAGCATCACATCCCTGTAATTTAGAATAAAAAGATGGATTAGTGTTAATTTTATTTTTAGTGTTAGTTTAAAATAATAATGTAATTGTTATAAGCCTCACACGAAGCTTGCTAATTACCAACCAAAGCATCATCTTTCCGTTACATGGATCATGCATTAAGTTCTGTATGGTAAAGAGGTGATATCCTTTTTAATTTCTTGGGTAAATATAAATAAATAAAAAGCTTACATGAACGAAACAATCATGGAACTGCAAGCGCAGGAGAGCAGCAACAATTGTGGGATCTCTAAAGAAACGAGCAGTGACGACACCGGCAACGATAGCTTCAACATCAGAAAAACCACATTTGCCTCTGTAAAACCCAACCTGTAAAGCACCTTCACACCATTTTCCTAAAATGAAACTAAATCCAATGGCTAATCTAAGAAATATGGTAGCATTCACCTTCTTCATCTTACTTATGGCTTAGGGTACATAATAACGTCTCCTTAATCTCATTTGAAGAGGATATAATAAGTTAGTAACAGAGAGAGAAGTTTGATGGGTTTTGCTTGCTTGCGTGTAATGACATGTTAATATAAAGGTGGAACAACTCTATGCATGTAGAGTTTTATTTTTACGTGATGCATTTTTTACAAGTATGGTAATCTTGGTGATGCCACGGATGATGAATATTGTTTATTTCTGCAACCAATTTCGCTGCTCACAACTATTTTGCTTGCTTTGTATTTTAACTTTGGAAAGGGTACGTCAAGTAAGTCCACTTGGCTTTTTTTTTTCCCCCAAAAAGTCCACTTCTTGGTGGGCATAAAGACTGACGTTTTTAAAATATGCAAACATGAAATCTAGGTGGAACCCATTTTTTGTTAGGTGGAATGGAATTAACTCATTTTTCCTTCTTGCATTGCACCTTACACTTCATAATATTGTCAGCGGCGCATTGCATTTTGTATACAAAGAATTCATATTGCAAACAGATGTGAAAGGAGACAAAACGGAACAAATTAGATCCCAACAACCAAGGCATTTTATCTACATTAGGTAAAACCTGAGTTGGATCGTGTTTGCTAGACGACCAAATGCAGTGATAGAACATGGTGAAAGGCACTAAGATAAAGCTTGCCATTTCCACCAAGAAATTTAAATACTACCAATCAAAATCAAGCAGCGGGACTTGCTTACTGCATTGAATTCAAGGCCAGCCTTTGTTTAGTAGTAGTAGTACTACTGCAGTTACTTAACAGCATCAGCAAACCGATATAGATCAGAGGTTGAACTTCGGTTTGTACCAGTGGTAGGAGAAGAATTTGGTAGACCTGCAAAGCCTTCGATTGAAGATGAAAATAATCCAGGTGCAGATTGCCGAGCATAGGCTTGCACCAGGGATTCATCAACAAATGCACTGCCCCCAACACCATGCAATCCATACGATGGACCATTCCTACTCATTAGTTGCCCAGACCCATCAACAAGCATCTCCCTCTGAACTCCAGAATATGAACTAGTGGATGCCATGCTATATCCGCCAGTCACCATGCCAATGGCATGTTCAGTCAACGACCGCACACTATATCCTGTCCCCATACCAATGGCCTGTTCAGTCAATGACTGCCCACTAGATCCATACTGCATGCTTCCAGTCACAGGAGGAGGATTGCTGACATGACCAGAAAATCCAGCATCCAACAAGTTTATTCGCAATGGTGTGCTATATAAGCCATTGCCATCCATATGGACAACAGCTCTTTGTTCATGCAACCGAATGGTTGGAGAAGACATCATAGGTGAACCAGTAAAACGTGAACGTTTGGTTTCTTGACTCTTCAAGAAATTTGCAAACTCATTCTCATCTGCTTTTCTCTTTTGTGTTACTTTCTCAGCTATCTTTTTATTTAGTTCAGTTATTTCTTTATCCAACTTCTCTATCATTTCTTTAAGTTGCCAACCAGGAAGAACATTCGTTGGATCAAGCTTGCGGTCTTCAAGAAGCTTGATTACAGATTTCAGAGCAGCCAACTGCTTTTCACTAGCTTCTTTCTGTGGATGAAAGGCATTACAAAGTGTAACTATTAACTCAGTTATGACAGTAGCAGTGCATCCTAAATTAAAAGAAGAAGAACATAGCCCATACCAGTATGATAGGCGAATTACTTGCTTCTCTTTTTTTCCTCTTCAATGCTTCATTAGAATCTCGAAGGAACGAAGCTAGAAGTTTCTGAGGGGGGAACTTGTTTTCAATCCCAAAAATATAAGCGATATCAACTGCTTCAATTTTTGCTCCATTGTTCATCATTCTTTCCAGGATATCTGGACAGTAAAAAATGATATGAAATAAGATCAAGTATGGTAAGAGTCAATGCCCATAAGTGAAAAATATGATCATGTGTAACTTGCTTAATCTACATAAATCGCCTTATCTAAATACAGATGGACAAACAGATAGCACCAGTCAATCTAAATAAGTGAAGAGCATATCATATCCTACACTTCTCCGAAGCCCCATGAAGCATAACTCCCAAGTCTCACAAGTACCATTGATGCTGCTCAGTGGCAGACTCGGAAAAATTTTAGTGAAAATGATAATAAGGGAAATAATAACAGTAAATATATTTTTTTTAGTAATTCTTATATCCATATTTAAAAAAATATACATGCAAGTTGCAAGATTTGATTTTGTTAATAAACACCAGTTTATTATTATTATTGTTTTTGTTATCAGATGTGGAAGGGATAGGAATTTTTAATTTCTAGGTTATAATTGGCATTTTATGGTAGGTGTTTGAATTGCTTTGAACTTTTGGAGTTCAATAACTTAAATTATTTGGCTAATTTTGTTTAATACACATCAATTTATCAAACGCTATAGCCGAATATGAAATTCAAAATGTTATTTGGGTTAGAGTTAGTGTTTTAGTACTGTCTAAATAAAGGCTTTTATGGGGTCAAAACTAAAAATTTTAATGGGGTCAACTATATACTTCATCTTCTATAATTAAGGGAATTTATATTATATGTGGTGTCAATTGACCCCTCTTTTATAGAGGTAGGTCTGCCACTGATGCTGCTAACCAAGCAGTACTCATGGACACATGGTAATAGAGGAAAGTTGCACAAGTGAAATCGAAAACCAAAGAAGCTCCCATTCTGTATGTTCCTTGAACTACATCAGTAGTCTAGTAGCCAACTAGTATGGGGGAATTGTTATAGAGAGAAAAGGAAGAAAATGGAAACAGGAAATAGAACAAGGTGAATTCAATACCAAATTAAAAAAAAAAAGTTCCCTAAAAGATGAGGGTATGACAGAAAACTCATGAAAGAGAACAATGCATTATGTTTGATTGAAATTATAGAAAGCTTAACTACATGCATCCTCCTGAAAACTTTCCACAGGCAACAGTTTTTAACTCGTATCAACCAGACAACCAAAATGCGAACACAACATTTTATGTTCTCTGCTGCAGCATGAGACTTATAGATACACCTACTGCCGACCGACAAGCATGCATATGCTATCTGACTCTAGTCTCCCCATGAAGAATTAAATTCATATTTAAATTACATCTAACCACATCAGTCCAGAACCTAAAGAATGTAAAGACTTGTGATAGAGAATTTAATATCTACCAAATTCACTGTCCATACAAGCAACAAGCAGGATAAATAAAATGTTTGGCCCGTATCTGTCCACACAGCTGATCTTTTACTGTATAGTCATCAAAAGCCATTTTATAATTTTAGGAGCATATATGTCACGATAGGGATACATCAAATCTAGAAGTATCCACAAGCAGTGCTCCAACATAAATTAAAGAGTCAACAACATAAAAAATACTTTTTTTAATCTTAAAATATAATCGATGATGTGTGTGCAGAATTGCAAACAAGAAAAAAGAAGAATGTGAAATGATAAGGACTACAAACTGAAAATATGGAGGCATTTCCATATGCTGCTCACAAACAAAATAGTAAGACAATCAGATTTTCCCACGACATGTTGATTCCATTGGAACTATTCTAACAAACACGGGAACGTAACAAGAGCAAGAAGAGGATATATACCTAGTTAAATGTTCTAGCTTTTTCATGTAATCTCCTAGTTATCACAATAACACAACATAATAATAATATATGATCCAAACATTTCTAATTTCTAAGTTAAAAATTAGGGGAATAGCATCAATGGTGATAAAACTCAGAAATATTAGCATATTAGAGCAAATATACCTGAAACTCTCGCTACAAGAACGTGGGATCTTCGAAGAAGATCTACAATTTGCTTGGGACTACTCAACCGAATCAAATCACAAACATCCTCATTACAGAACACCTTTGGAATCCCATAACAACCAAGAAGAAGAAGCAAACCTCTGGCATCAATTTCACTAGCTTTTCTAACACCACCCTCCGCAATAAGTCTTTTTCTCCAAGCAATAGCAGCCCGCTCTGCCTCTTGCTTGACAGAGGCATCAAACTCTATATCCTTATCAAGTATTGACATAAAGAATTCCAAAACTAAAACCCCAGCTTTCCTTCCAGGAATCATCGGAGAATCCTTAGTGTAAGCCCTGCTACCCTGCAGATAAAATCTGCCCATGCAATCCAATACTAGCCTAGCAGGTTTCGGCGCGCATTTTAACGCACAAGGAACTTCAGCTCGAAGCTTCTTGACGTCGGATAAATGCGAGGTCAGATATTTACGGAGCCCTTTACCACACATAACTTGACAGAGACTGACAAGCTCTGATTTTTCTGACACTACAGCTCTGGCCCTTTCTGTTCTTCGACTATCTGTTTCCTTCGCGTTTTGCTCTACAGCAACAAAGGTCGTAGGCGGGGGAACCAGAGCCGGCGCCGGGGCCGGCACCTCCATTGGAATAGGTTGGTCTTGTTGTTGGCGTCCTTTCGAGTGGCCATCAATAGCGGTTTGAATAAAATCAAGGTGATTCTGCAATTCATTGAATCTGCGATGAAATTCGTTAATGGAGGCCGAGAGATTGGTGAGCTGTTCAATGGATAGCAAAATTTGAGGGAGGTTTGGTTGTGGGAGAGCAGCGAGTGAAAGCTCTTGGGGTTCTCCTTTGACACGAGGTAGCAATTGCAGTGATTGGTGTAGTTGACAATTGGATTGGCTTTCCTGTTTGACGCGGCAGCCGGAAGGCGCATGATCGGTTGAATTGAAGACAATCGACTTCGGAGGTCTCGTCATTGAAGAGATTCTGTGCCCTAATTTGATATTCTAGATTACCCTGGGAGAATATGAAGGGGGAAGCGAATGGGATAAAACTCAGAGAAGGATTCCTGTTCTAATTTTTTTTTCATTAATTTGGTAAAATGACAATTTCATCACTAATGTTCACTAATGTTTAATGTTTGGTCAGAATTATTTCAATTACGTACAATTGCTATAAAAACTTGCCGGATGTATCATTTTTTAGCGGTTTTATGTACAATTGCTATAAAAAAAACTAACCGGGCATATGGTTTTTTAGCTTTTTCAGCACATATTTATGTTGTTTCAGTTTATTAATTACATTTATTTAACATAATGACAAAATATTATACTACTTTTGTTCTAATATTTTTAAGATTTTAGGATAAATTGTTGTTTTAGAATGAGTGAGACTTTTGGTATTTTTGGTTGAAGTAGGATGATTTTGCCATTTATCTTGTAGTGGATGTAATTTATTTTTAGTGTATGTGTGGTCCATTTTTATAATGATTAGATGTGAATTTATTACTTTTTGGATTAGAATGGGAAAAAAATTATAGGAGAAAAAAAAAGATGAATAGTAAAAGTCTCAATAGTTTTGGAAGGCAATAATTTTTTAAAATATAAGGACAAATCAAATTATTATTTAAAATTTATGGATAAATTAATTCAATTTCCTGAAAAAATTGCCACAAAATAATATTTTTCTTTTTTTTTTTGTTAATTCAGCTCGACAAAGTTGAAAAATGACTCCACCCAACTAAGCACTTTATTGAAAGATTTATCAAAATTTAATTTTTGCTTAAATACACATTAAAAAAATAAAATAAACAGTATTTCTTTTAACAACTTATTTGGAAATTTTAGAAAATAAGCAGTATAATAGTCTTTCTAAGAGTCAAATCAGTTCAATATTTTTTTTCCTTAAATTGTTTTTAAGCAACTTATAACATAAAAGTTAGCTTTATAAACATTCCTAAAATACATTCTGAAAGGTCACAAAACATGTTTGAACAGAGGGAGCATTTATTTTATTTGCTAATTATAAGGATAAAAAATGTTCTATAAATAAGAAAGAATTTATTCTACTACTTCAGTTTTTACATAAAGACCATGTGGCATTAGAAATTATCATTTGGACCTTAACAGAATCCAACATCATATATCCTTTAAGAAACAGAAGAGAAAAAATTCCTACGCTTTACTCTTATTTACACTTGAATCAATAAATTGCCTGTGTTACAACACAAAACTTGCAAAGCTATATAGAAGTATAATGATAATATATTACATCATAAAATATACGAGGCAACTACCAGTGTTTTGTTGTAGTATCAGACATCTGGATGCTCTGATCTGACCGATTTATAACGACTGGGTTTCCTGAAGCATCCATATCAACCATGGCTGTATCACCAGGTTTAAATTCCCCACCAAGTATCGCTTCGCTTATTGGATTTTCGATTATTTGAGTAACTGCTCGTCTAAGAGGTCGGGCACCATAAACCTGGTCATACCCTTGCTTGCACACTAGGTCCTTGATCGAATCCGACACTTCTAACCCTATCCCAAGTGACATTAGCCTTTCTTTCACCTCTCGCAGCATTATATTTAAAATCTCCAGCATCTGCAAACAAACAGATGGTAGATTTATTTTAATTTACTCATTCGCTACACAACTTGATATTCCAAGTTCAAACAAGAGTAATAAATTAAGGTCAGGGAGAAGAGGAACAGTTACGGACCTGTGCCTTCTGGAGTGGATGGAATACCACTACTTCGTCAATCCTGTTGAGCAACTCTGGACGAAAATATGACTTGAGTTCTTCCATTACCAATGCTTTTATTCCAGCATATGAACTGGACTCATCATCTGCCATGAAGAAACCGATTGAGGTTCGTCCACCCTTTGCAATGGCAGTGGAACCCACATTTGAGGTCATTACCACCAGTGCATCTTTGAATGATACTCTCCGTCCCTGTCAAATCCAGTTTGAGTATGAGAAACTCATGAATTTTACTTTTTTTTTCAAAAAAGACGAGAAATTTTTTTGTTAACTAATCTCATGCTTTCCCTTGATTTCCAGACAAAATACGCCTTTTATTTTATTTTTTGTGATTATTATTATTATTATTTGAAATGGAGTGTATAATTTATTCCACAAACCTGAGAATCCGTGAGGTGACCATCTTCAAACAACTGGAGTAGGATATTAAATACATCTGGGTGAGCTTTCTCTATTTCATCAAGCAAAACCAAAGTGAAAGGCCTTCTTCTAATGGCTTCCGTAAGAGTGCCGCCCTCACCATAACCAACATAACCTGGAGGAGCTCCTATTAATTTGCTCACAGTGTGTCGCTCCATATATTCACTCATATCCAATCTCAGAATTGCTGATTCCTGCAATATATTTGTATAAAAAAAAACCAGAAAAGAGAATCATAAAGTTAAACCAAAGAATGAAGGAACGTAATCAATCTTTAAAAGATGCTACTGACACCAGTAGGATTTCAAGTCCCTCAAAAGTTCTAAAAGTTCTGCAATATTTATCATTACAAAGAGAAATACATGACTCTTCTCCTTTTGGACACAAATTTGAGAGATGAACACCGAATTCTTTTTCAACCATATACAAGCAAGCATTTGACTTTCTAAGAATGAAGCAACTACACCACCATTGTCTTTTTGGAATTAGACAGCATTCATGAAAAAAACCATATAACAAAGGAGAAAACAATCTTATCCATTCGATTTTGAGAATAAAATTTTATGAAGCAAAGTGATTGAGAAGCCTCACCGATCCAAAGTAGGATGCTGCCAAAGCTTTTGCAAGCTCAGTCTTGCCAACCCCAGTTGGGCCACAAAACATCATTGCTGCTATGGGCCTATCAGGATCCTTCAACCCAACTCGAGACCTCTTCACTGCTCGAGCTATTGCAGCAACAGCCTCATCCTGACCAATGACCCGTTTGCTGAGTTCATCATCTAAACCCACCAGAGACATTCTTTCATCAGCAGTGAGCTGCTGAACTGGGATTCCTGACCAAAGTGAAGCTACTGCAGCTATATCATCAGGCCTGACAACCAATGTTCTGAAAAATATCAGAGGCATAAAGTCAGTTAACAATATAACTAAGCCCAAATGGAAAGAAGACTGATTCTTAGACATAATCTGGGAGTCCAAAATCATACTCCTCATCTGTTGTGGCAGGTAAGGGGGGCTCCAAAATTATTTCGCCTGAGTTAGTGGTGTCAGAAGTGCTTTCATCATCTTTCATCCTACTTGCTAGAACCTGCTTATATATCAGACATTGGAAATGTTACTATCAAATAAAGAAGTTCTGTTACTGTTCCACAGAAACAATATCATTACCACTTCATGCATGGCCTGAACAGTCCTTATTTCTTGCCAATAGTCATCCGGGGCTTTTGAAAGGATACAGGTTTCTTGTTCTTTCTTCCTCCTGTGGGCCTCAATGCGAGCTCTACTTCCTGCCTCATCAATGAGATCAATAGCTTTATCTGGAAGAAATCTATCAGCTATATATCTTGCTGACAAGTGAACGGCGGCGTTTATGGCTTCGAGGGTGAACCTGCAGTTATGATGGGCCTCATATTTCTGACGTAGACCCAATAGAATTTTAACTGCATCCTCCTAAATGCATTTTTAAACTGTCAGTACAATAGTAAAGCAAAACATTATCAACGGAAGTGTAAGGAAACCAACCTGGCTTGGCTCATTAATTGACACAGGCTGGAATCTCCGTGCTAAAGCTTTGTCAATTTCAAACTGTTTCCGGTATTCGTCTATTGTAGTGGACGCAACACACTGCAATATATGGAAATATTGTTAAACATAAAGATAAAAGTAGAACTCAGATGAGATTGCATCATCATTTTACAGAAACAAAAATGCTTCAGATGACAAGTTAGTTGCAGCTACAATTGGTTTTTGGTGGTCAGTGCTTGACAACTTTCAATAGCAAGAATAATTTTACTTTTTCAGTGGAGCCAGATTAGATGTTAGGTCTTCATTAACATGATTATATTAGAAAATCACCTGTAGTTCACCTCTTCCAAGAGATGGCTTCAGTAAATTGGCAATGTCAAGACCAGCTCCCTTGGTTCCCCGTCCAACTGTACCCGTCCCAACAAGTGTATGGACTTCATCTATAAAAAGGATGATGTTACCTGCAGGCCAAATATTCCAAAGTGAGCCTTGAGCAAAATTTTAAAAGCTATATTTCTAAATAGAATTCATGATGAAGCTACCTTCTTTCAATATCTCTTTGATTAGTGTGGTAACCCGGGCCTCTAACTCTCCTCTTTCCTTTGCACCAGCAATTAAAAGCCCCATATCCAAGGACATTACACGTTTAGGCTGTGAATTGAATGACAAGAAAATCAAATGTTTGTGCATGTACAAACAACCTGCAGGAAAATAGTTTAAAAAAATACAAAAAGGGACAGCAATTAGCTGCTAAAGGACATACTATGAGGAAAAAAGGAACATCTGCCTGCGCAATTTTAATTGCTAGTCCTTCAGCAATGGCTGTTTTTCCAACTCCACTTTCACCAAGAAGAATAGGATTGTTTTTGGTTTTGCGGCAAAGTATCTGAATTATTCTTTCAATTTCAGTCTCTCGCCCAATTACAGGGTCAATGAGTCCTTCACTCGCACGAGCAGTAAGATCCAGACAGAATTGTGCCAGAGCACTTTTCTCTGTCAAACACAAACAAACTACAGATTAGTCTTAGTTTTTCTTCCAAAATCAGGAAACTAATGTGAGACATCAAGAAACTACATTTCACCTTTATTTTTGTCAGAGGATCTTAATCCTGCAGCTTTCTTAGAAAGGAATTTTTCACGTCCACCTTTGGCTTCCACAGATAGTTCTCTTCCATCTTTAGCAAGCTCACCTTGAAGTCTGGCGACAGCTGCAGCTGTCAAGAGATCCACGTCTGCCCCCAATCTGAAGTTCATTAATCAAAACCCATAATTAGAAAACTAACTTTATATTTCTCTCTTCAACCAGAGACCTATCAATCTTTTTCATCATATCAATGCATAAATACATAAACAAAAGACATAATAAAAGAAATTCTATGCAATAAATCGTTAAAATATGTCCATACAGAACAAAAAAGCAGAAATCGACAAGAAGTATACCTGTGTAGAACACGGGTGGCACTTCCATCGTCAACAGTGAATAATCCAATGGCTATATGCTCAGGTGCAATAAAATTATAGCCCATAGTCCTCGAATATTCAACCGCAGCCTCAAATACCCGTTTGGTGCTAACAGAAAAGGGCACATCCGTTGAGGTAGAGGAAGTACCACTGCCAGAAACCGAAGGAGTACCTGAATCATCTTCTGCGTCACTATTCCAAATATTTCGAACAACTTCACGAGCTTCGTCAATCTTAATTCCAGAACCAAGAAACCCACTTGGATCACGATCCTCAGCAATTAACCCCAACAAAAGATGCTGAGTAAAAACCATGTCTTTGCCCAAAGCTCTGACTTCTTTCTGGGAAAAGATCACAGCTTTAACAGCTCGCTCTGTAAATCGTTCAAAAACTGCAGAAATTGGAAGAATTCTTCGTTTTCTACGAGAACGAGAACGTTTAAAAGATAGTGGGGGATGTGGGTGACGTTGTTCATGAGAAATTGAAACACCAAAACAAGAAGAATAAGAAGAAGATATTGTGTTTGTGATGTTATTGGAAATAAATGTTAAGAAATGATCACTTCTCTGTCCACGGGACAAATAAATTGGACCCAAATCCCATCTCGAATGAACAGAGAGAGGCGACGAAGAAAAAACTTCCATTAATTTTCAGTCACAAATAAAAAAAAAGAAAAGAAGAAGAATTCAGCAACGGTCACAAATCTGATGTATGTTAATATTTAAAAAGCATATAAGAATAAAAATTAAAGCAAAAGCTTTGAATCTAATTGGGTATCTGAGAAAAACTGGATGAAGAAACAAAGGAGTGTTGTTGGAAAAAGGAAAGAATTGAGTAGAAAAGGTGGAAAAGAAAAAAAGGAAGGATCGGTTAACACGTCAAGCGATGATCCATGTTTTTATTTCTGAATTTCACTTATAATTTTTCGGGGGGTTGAACACAGAAGTGTACTTATTCGATAAAAGTCCACTTTCCATGAACTTTGGACAAAAGCAGGCGAATCAGACACGGAAGCCGACTTTGTTTAGGCAGTGTGTAAAACTCTGGTCTGCCCCTGCGTGCGGCAAGGCAAGTGCCAAGCAACCGCAACCGAGCCACCTTTGGCCTATCAACTTCATGACTTGTCTCTGCTCATGTCTATCCATTTTCACGAATAAATAATATAATAGTTTCGCACACTAATAATTTTGTATTTTTCAATAGTTTCAATGTACCGAAAAAAAAAGGGAATAACATTAAACTAGCATTGAGTTGGGAGAAATTTTGACTAACCATGGCCCAGAAATTCTACCCACCGACCACATATATTACAGCTTAGTTTAAAAATAAATTTTTGTAATTAACAAAAGCTGAGCATCTCTAATGTCAGTATCAAGCCCTTTTTCTTGCGGTGTCAAACAATCTGTAAAACTGCATTTTTTATGTAACAAATGTTAATAAGAGTACCATGCCATTCTCTTTGGAAGTTAGTATATCTTAAATATTTGGATTCCAAAATCAAGCTTTTAATGTTTGTTTGAAAATTAAACTACTAGTACTTACTATGATTCTTCTTAAAGACTATATTCAAAGGCTATCTACCTCGAAGGATTGGCAGTGTTGTGGCTTTTTACCAATAATCCTTGCAAGAGCAGCTGCCCCCTTGAAAGTGATGGAATCGATTTCCATCTCGGACAATAATCTTCCGTCCATATATTTTTGAAATAAACTTGAAGGCTGAGTGACAATCGTTGCAAACACGAAGGTTTTTCGTTACACGGATTACTATTAGTGAATCAATCTTCATAATTCCAAAAGCCACAGCTAGCTTCTCACTGTGATATTTCAGGATATGCTCTTTATCTTCGTCTTCCACATCATGTAAAGCACATGATAAATCTGGTATATACCCAAACATCTTCATTTCAATAGACAGGTTTTCGATTTTCTCATAAACCTCTTGCCAGTATGGGTTTTCACGGTCAGCTGTGTGGAAACCATGAATTTCCTTACCGTACTCGATCACACTAAATGCTGCAGGCTTCTTCAATCCCTTATTCTTCATATCTTGTCTCAGTTTCCCAACTTCTTGCCAATTTTTTGATGCAGCATATATATTTGACATTAAGACATAGTACCCTGTGTGGTATGGCTCCAGATGAAACAGATTTTGGGCTGCAATTTTTCCTAATTCTATATTACCATGGATTTTGCAAGCCAAAAGCATAGCGCCCCACACAGCATCATTTGGAGGTGATGGCATCTCTCTAATCAGATCCAACATCTCATCCAAGCGCCCAGCTCTCCCTAGCATATCTACCATGCAAGCATAGTGTTTAGTCTCTGGTACTACAGAATGTTTTATCATTTCTGTGAAACATTTTCTTCCTTCGTCAATAAGGCCTGCATGGCTACAAGCAGAAAGAATAGATGTGAAAGTAATGTGGTTTGGTTCAATGCCTTCCTCTTTCATTCTTGAGAAGAATTCCAATGCTTGTTTCCCATATCCATGCATACCATACCCTGAAATTAGCACATTCCAAGAACTTACACTCCGTTCACCTGGATGAATATTACCGAACATATCTATCGCAGTCTCTAGATCTCCACACTTGGCATACATATCCATCAGTGCATTCTGAAGATTCATGTCAATGTTCATTTTACTATCAACAATAAACTCATGGAATTTCCTTCCAAGATGGAGCGAGCCCAGATAAGAGCATGCTGCCACCATGATCAATGCTGTCACTGGACTAGGATCACACCCAGAACCTTGCATCTCATCAAAAAGTACCAGAGCTTCACTGGCTTGTCCATTTTGTGTATAGCCTGAAAGCATAGTATTCCACGATATGACATTTCTATCATCCATTGCATTAAAAACCAAGCGAGCTTTGTCCATATTTCCACATTTAGCAAGCACAGCCATAATTGAGTTAGCAACAAAAATTTGCTCTAGAAAGAATCGACGAATTGCATAAGCATGAATTGATGGAGCCCTCTTGGCATCCCCTAATTGACCAATAGCAGAAGCAACACTCACAATATAACAGAATCAGCAAAAAGACCCCCTTGCTGCATATTATGGAACAAAATGAGCGCCTCTTCAGGCTTTTCAGCCTGTTCATAGGCTGTAATCATTGACGTCCAGCAAACTAAATCCTTATCAGACATTTCGTCGAATATATCGCGAGCATCACAAAAAAGATTACATTTCGCGTACATATCCACCAAAGCAGCCTTAACATGTAAATCCAAATCGAACCCAGTCTTCAGAGCATCTCCATGAGCTAATTTCCCTTGAAGATTCAACGAGGTCGAAGCGCAGACCTTAAATATGAAAGGGAAAGTGTAGTTATTAGGCGAAACACTAGCTCTGCGCATAACCATATATAACTCCAAAGCTTCAAAACAATGTCCGGTATTCGCATAAGCCCGAATCATCGTATTCCAAAGGAAAGAAGAAGATTTACCATCACGGATGACAATTTCATCAAACAGCGATCTAGCGCTAGCGGGATCACCAAATTGGGCATATTTAATGATAATTTGAGCTGCCAAGTGAGGGCTTTTATTGACGAGACACCTGGTGGTGAGAGCAGATTGTATCTGTTTGATGAAGGCTAACACATCACAGGACTTGAGAATACGATTGTAGAAGATTTCAGCTGAATTAGGAGAGTAGCTAAATTTACAGGTTAAGTTGATAGAATGCAAGGAATAATGTAGTAAGAGAGATTTACAAGAAACTGAGAAATGCTCATGCAATGAACCCAGGCGTTGCATCCCTTTCTATCTGTATCAAAAGAAACTTCTCATTTCTCCATTATCAGATTGACAAAGCAGCTTCAGAGGAACAAGTACAGGAAGAAATTTTACAATATGAAATCTTTTTTCACCAATCTTTTACAATATGAAATCTTGAAATCATAATTAAATTAAATTCGTTCTTTATTTTCTTATGTTAAGAATACAACTCGTGAGGGAAAAAAAAAAGCCTAATGAATGCACTTCTAACCTCATTCTGTACAACACTATGTAAAGGGAACTGCCCTATACTGTACACTCTGTAATTCTCCATTTTTTAACATTCAATTTGAAAAACAATGTATGTACTGCAATGCTACATCAATGTCGTTGTGACATGCCAAAGAATTATATTACTTCAAGGATTGAATCTTCTGTGATTTTTGCATAAATTTAATAGCTTCTGCTCCCTGCGATGAAACTCACTCAGCAGCTCTGTGACGAGTCAACCTGGCACCATAGCATCTCAGCATATGCTTTCTCTTCTTCCTTCTCCTCTTCAGCATAATCAGTTGCCTCAACAACTTCATCTTCTTCGTCGGGAATTTCCTCTGTCATTTCTTCTAGATTTGTTGATTCTACAAGGTTCTCTCTTTCTGGCTCAATGTATTCATTTAGTGCATCTCTCATGGCCCGCTTTGTAGCAGGCTTATCGGTTTGCCCATATTTTGGAGCTGGCACAGCAAATGGCAAAACGACATCATCCAGGTTGGCTTCTTTGTTGCCATTGCCAATGCCTTTTGCTCCTGATGGAGGAAAGACAAAAACAATCCCTAACTCATAGTTACAGACATGAAGCTTCAAGCCCAAAGAAGAATTGGGTTTCCTAGGTTCATCCAACTTGGGACCGAATGGATTGGATATGGATCGTCCCCAGGCGGCAGCACTAAAATTATGTGACCCGCAATAGACCCAACCAACAGCGTGTGATGCCTTAGACTGGAAGCGTTTTTGTGCCACCTGCTTAAATTGCCTTTTCAGTTTCATGAACAACAAACTAAGGATTTGTAAGACAAGAAAACATAATATCAAGGTATACAAGTATAAGACAAGGTGAATGACTGAAAAGGTTAATATAAGTTGTACATCAGAAGTCGAACCGGATTTTGAAAATTGGGAAGAAGAGAGGGAGGCTCAAATGAAGGAAAACGAACAGCAAACTAGAGTTATAGAACAAGTACCCTTTGCCATGACGTGCATTGGGTGAAGAATTATGCACTTTAAAACAAAGCTTTTACCTTAACGTGCATTGGGTGCCCAACTCTATCGTAAGGATAAGGGACTGCATCATGAAGAATGTCTGCAGATCTCAACCTTTGCCATGTTTTCTGTGTTGGAAAACAAATAGGCAAATGAGAAGACATTAGTACAGCTCTCTCAAATGAAGGAAGCAGAAAGAACAGCAGGAAACATTGAGTTCCAACATCAAACTCACACTTCACCATTAAAAGATAGAGAAAGAAAGAGCTGGGAAAGAAAACTATAATAACCCAATTTTCATCCATGCTGTGATTAGTATGCCAATGACCATAAGCATGGCTAATCTAATTTTCATCCATGTTGTGACGAGTATGCCAATGACCATAAGCATCCTTTTTTATTCCCTTTAATCTAAGAACTATTAGAATGACAATTCAAAAATACAACAAACCCTTATTTTCCCGTGAAAGCTAGCAAATTGTCAAACAAATGTACAATAACCATATTGTCAACAAAAAGAAGTTGTCCTATAAGTCATGCAAACATTTCACATTACACTAAGGTATTCCTTTGGAATTCCAAAGGGCATGTTAGAATCATTAACTGTCTAAATTTACCATATAATGTTAATACCCTAGGAACAATTAGTTTACTTTTCATCATAACTCAAGCAAAATTTGGTGACCATAAACACATACATTGAATCCCTTACCTGAAGCCACATCATGTAGTTAACATTCAAAATATGGTGTTAGGGGTTAAAAAGAAAGTACATGTACAACTAATTATGCTGCTTCATTGCTTTTGCCTTCAGATCTTCAAGTAGATGCTATGTGCTCAGCTAAACTAGTTTTACTTTATCAGACTAGACTCAAACCCATTTGCATCATCACATCCAAATGAGATGCGTACTGAACAAGCAGAACCATCAATATCATAAAAAAAAGGACAACCTGGTGCACGAAGACATCCAGCATTTACGCAGGGTCTAGAGAAAGGCCGCACACCCGAAGGTGTAATGTAGGCAGCCTTACCCTGCATTTATTACAAGAGGCTGATTCCACTTCTCAAACCCATGACCTTTTGGTCACGCGGCGACAACTTTACCGTTGCGCCAAGGCTCCCCTCCAGAACCATCAATATCATAATTTGAAAAAATGACCTGAACAGGACATCAGTACCTCAGAGAAACAAAGAATGCGCCTTGATGGTAAGATTCCATTGCATGCATTTTGTACTCTTTCAATAGTAGGGAAAATGATTTTAATGGATGGATTTTGCAATTCATGACTAGCAGTCCAGCAGCCCCACTGTCATGAACAAGTAGAAATCAGTGAATACATGAACAGCCATGGTTTCAATGCTTCATCCATATCCACAGGAGACAATCAATATTACCTCTGGATCAGATTCTTCCGAATCAAATAGTTGCAATGATCTCTGTCCAGTGGCTGCTGAAAAGGAAGCCAGAAATTGCGCATTGACAGATGACCCAATGGAGGATGCGCCTTCATAAGGGAATATACATAAATTCTTGAGTACAAATTCTCCATATTTTTCGGAAAAAGGATTAAGATACTCACCATAAAGAAAATCAGATTTCTCCAACTGGGGCCATTTGTATTGGTCTAGAACCTTGTGGAATAAAAAAAAAAAAAGAAATCATGAGATTAGATATATTTACAGTCTAGTGCATCCTAGCTGCTATTAAAAAGGGTGTCCCACTTCATGTTGCATCCCCATTTGTGGATTCTAGGAAGGATTGATACATAGGCTTCCCCTGCATTTGCAAAGAAGCTGTCTCCTTTGCTCAAGCCCATCCTAGCCACTATTCATTGAGTTAAATGTCCCTTTATCTTAATCATATTATCAATTATTGCAAGAACCTAAAACCTTTGATGTGATTTTGAATGCTCTATCAAACATTCAGTTCAATATATTCCTGTGTCAAATATAGAAAATTAGCACGTACAGACTTACAGTTATGTATGTTATTATTATTTTTCAGATATTCCTCTCACCAAAACCCCATGAAAAAGCATGACAAAAGAAAAAAAAGAGATGATTAGGCTGGCATCTGCAGAAATATGATATCTTAGTGCCAACAAAATCACATCTCCAATCATTGATAGCCATCATCAAACAAATTTCTGGACAGTTTATGCATGAATCATTTCCTCAATGAAATACTAAAACCCATCAAACAAAGAAACCCACAAAAGCACATTTATCGAAATTGTAATTGCTACAAATACCTAAATTTTGCACACAAAAGCTGTTTTTTCTTGTAACTTTATTGATTTTTTTTTTTACCTCTTGTAGTCTCCAAAGCCCTATACACCTCTGAATTGAAGCAATGAGAGAGGAAAGTGCAACAACATGTTCTGGTAGCATCGTTCTCATCATATCCGCAAAGCAAGGCCCCTATACAAGTAGTCATTTGATTTATGAGCTTAGCAAAATACAAGCTTGTCATTGCTCCAAAACGCAATAAAACAAATGATAGAAATACCATGCCTGTGAGACATGTAGTATCAGTTCCACTCTTTTGTTGCTTCCTCCCAAAGCAGCTGCAAGGGCTTCTTTAGGATGAATGTATCCATAGAATCTGAAGAATCCACTGTCCCGCAATGGAGAAACCCACTTTGCAACACCTCTAGGCAGAAAACCAAGTTGAACACAATCTAGTCCAACAAATGCCAGTACAAGTAAGTTTTATACCAGTGACCCTTTTTCATGTTTAGGGTATAACCATTTAAAACCGAGACAAAACCGTTTCTGAATCTTACAATTACATGAAACTGACAGCATGACATCAGATATTTCAACTTTTCATCAGGACATGCAAGCATCCACAATATGTACCACCCAAGGATCAAACACATGCAACAGCAAACAACAGAATTACAGATTGAGATTAAAGGAAAAAAACACAGAATTAAGTAATTAAAGGCTGTAGGATGGATGATAGCATAAAAGCATCAGATAGCAAACGCCTAAAGGGGAAGTTCCAGTCAACCTAAACTCTAGTTTTGTAGCAACGTTCAAGAGTCATAAGACATACAGGTGCCTGATGCAATAATGAGATGGCAATGCTATCAATTAAACAAGGAAACCTCACCTTCAGAAAATTGATCAGGATTGGAGACCAGAACGTTCACAGCATTCACATCTGCAGGAACATTTGTGTTTCTTCTCAAAACAATCTCTGACATCTCATAAGCATTTTCACGAGATTTACCCAGGAAAGCAGCTAGTCGTTTAAGCAAAGCACCATTAGTGTCAGCTGCAGAGCGGAAAAGGTGGCTTAAACCAACAACAGATGTTTCTACTGAGCCCAGGCAGTTCACATCAACTGACTCTAACATAGATTCATAAGCCTGAGATAAGAATTCAATGATGCAAATGCAATACATAAGTCCCTTACATTAATCCCTTTTTCTATTAAGACTACAATGAGAACAGCTAGGGTTATCCAGTTTCATTGGCAAAAGTTGAGATTGGAACTCTTCAAACAACAGCGATGTAACAACTGAATGAGGTGTGCATTCAAGCAAAAATATATGCATATAGGAGTATGCATGCAAGCCTCAGAAATGAGAAAACTTACATATGTAACTCTGCGAGAATGAATGCCAGGCACTGAAGCAACTAGATAACCCAAGGCCCCTTCAAAGTTGTACTTTGCCAATTCAATGATCCAATGGGCCTGACTGGGAACATCGACCACAAGAGATGCTATGAAGCCAGCAAGCTGAGCAGCAAAATCAGATCTTGGATCGTGATTTTCTGCTCTATCAGAAACTTGAATAAAAAGAGATGACACATCAGGTGCACTTCTGGTGGGAAAATCTTGCCACCAAACGGTATTGGTCACATTATTCCACTGGAAGTTTCATGGTAACTAATGAGCACCAACGATTCAAAGAAAACCATTGTTTTTAACAAATTGCATTCAGTGGGAGAAATAAGAGTAGAAAGCAATAATCTAGGAAATTAAAAGAACACATCAGAATATATAATCCTGTGAAAGTCATCGCTTTCTTCCAAATTAGCTTAAAAACAATCATACAGATAGATTTCTCACACACTGGAAAAATATTGTGTGATAAGTTCATTATAGCAATATTAGATTTCAAAGAAAAAAAGGGAAGAAATAAATACAGACATAAAATATTCCAGCAATTTAAATTAAACACCCAAACATTTCTTAAGGGTAGTGTATTATAAATAGTGAACTGCAAAAACCCTTGCACAAACCTTAGAGATAACTGACTTACAAACAGAAAAGTCTTTATTAAAAATATTTAATATTCATTCAAAATTATGCTAGCCACAGATTATTTAATATAACATGGTATTTTATACAATGTGTATTAACACTTTAAAAAGTGAAGGAATGACTAAGAGGTAATCACCTGATTAGCCACCAAGTTTGCTGAAGTAATGATGACACGAATGCTATCTTGCCTTTGCAACACAAACAACTTTGGATGATGACATGCAATACCTTGTCTCTTGCGATCATTACCACCAAAAGCTATAGCCTCAGGAAATGGGGGGAACCTATTTCAGTAATACAACCATAATGAAAAGCTAAATATTAAAGCAGTGGAAATTCACGAGACCAAAACCAGCCAAGTGAAGATTAAACTGTACTTACACTACAACTAAGTTTGGAAAACTAGAATAAGGAATAGAAATTCGTTTATCAGGGGTAGAACTCCAACATCTTTCAGTGTTATGACATGCAATTGTCACAGGTAGATGGCTTGGAATCTCACAACATGACAAAAACCTAACAAAAAGCATGTATTAGACTTAAAAAAGGGGAAACATAGTAATGGGCAGGGGCTAGGGAATTAAATAGACAAATACATTAATTAAAAAGCAAAGTTTTCTATATGCTACCTTAAAATAGACAAATACATTAATGAAGTCAAAGACTGCAGCAACAAAAACAAGACAGAACCAACCAATTGTTTTCATAATTGATTAGGGGTTGCAAAACATAAAAACTTTAACTCTAAAAATGAATGGGTCATACATCTGAATTTTCTGCACTGGAGACTAACACTAGATAATGAAAGCAAAAGAAAATGACAGAAGCAAAAAGGGAAGATTTACCATAAAATATCACTTGTAAATGTTGCAATAAATATCCGTACAATGCTCCCAATGGGATTAAGAAGTTCTGGCAAGGAGATAACATTTTGATGACTTGATGAATTATGATCCATGAAATGAAGGCGATTCAGGTAAAACTTCTTTCCTGGAGGTGGACAGTTTTTCACTGGGACCTCACAAAGATGAGAAGCATTCTGCTTGTCCTTGGAATTCACTGATAAATCCTTACAATTATCCACAATGTCACTCTTAGAAAGGGCTCGTGAATTATCATTTTGATGTCCCTTGCTATTTGATATAACCTGATCAATGTGCGAATTGTTACAAGGTCGTGTCCCTTTCTGAGAAAGAAATGAATCAGTCTGAACCTCCAATTCTTGGCTAAGAAGAACCTTATTAGTATCACATGGGGGCAAACCAACATGGTTGTCTAATTTGCTATTGCAGGCATCTGGGGTGACCATTCTGAAATCTGATAAAGCACACTTCTGAATATAATAAATTGGGTCATCAGTATGCAATATTTTTCTGCACTGACTAGACAATAACTTTGCCCTCCCAACTACAGCTCCGAATTTCTGTCTAGGAAAATCATCTATTGAGGACATAACTTCATTTGAACGGACAGCAAAAACCCTTTTGTTCCTATTTCCACTAGAAAGTGATCCTTGGGAATTTCCCATGGAGTTTGCTGTCCCACACAACCCAAGTCTCTCCAACTGAAATTCATTTAACCCCGTAACAACCTCCTCCTTGAAAACAACTTTCTGAATCACAAACCCTATCCGATTCCCTAAATTGCACAACTCCTCCTTACCACAAACAAGCAAAATCTCATCTCCTGTGCACAACTCTCTAACCCTGCCTCTTTCAACCCTGGACCCATTAACAAACACTCCATTCAAAGAAGCCTTTAACTGAAAATTCTCTTTCTGCCCACCTTCCAGCTGATCATAACATGATAACCTTCTCCTAAAATAAGTAATGACTCGACTAGTTCTAACATCATGCAATACAACTGCTCCATCAATAATATAAATCTTGCGTTGAACACTGTCAAAAAATATTTGGCAATGGTGCTTACTAACCCGACGATCGCTGAACAAAAAATCACAGTCACTGTTAGTTCGACTTCTACCGAAAGTATACGGCCAGTCAGGTTGGAGGCAGATAGAATCGAGAAGCGAACCACCTTGTGAAACTAAAGGGAGATCGAAAAGTTGAAGATGAATGAGTGCTGATTTAGAGACGTGTTTAGGTTTTTTACAAGTGTGAGGCAAAATTGAGGTTGATGGTGAAGAATCAACTACTCTACTTCTCTTGTTATTGATGTTGGTTAAAGAAAATTTTGAATCTTTCATTTCTAGAATGAAAATCAATGGAGGAAGATGTAACTCTAACGCAGGAGTTAGTATGAGAAATTGGGGGAGAGAAGCAAGAACTCGTGTGGAGGGAAAATCCTTCTCTCCCCTAACTGCAAAAGGAAAAAATTCAAAACCCCTAATCCCAAATTTTGGTCTGTTGGTTCTAATTTTCCCTCCTAATCTGCTTTTCATCGGTAGGGCTTCTTTAACTAACGAATAAAAAGGCTTGGCGCGGTTTTCCGCTCGGCCTAGTATTGCGATGTAATGAAAGCCCATTTGCATTTGGATTTTGTAACTATTTTGTAATTTTATTTGGGTAAAGTAGCAAATAACAATTTTTCCAAATCTGTATTTTAGTTATTTTCAAAAAAATTTGCATTTTAGTAAATACTTTCAAAATTAAATCAGAAGTACACTCATTTAAAAAAAAAAAAAAAATTCCTTCTATACCTTTATTTTCCCAAGCTCACATCACAAATAAAGAAAGGAGAGAAAACGAAACAACCCAATCATGCAAACTAAAATCTTCCTCTCCACCACCTTCTTCTTTTTCCTTGGATCAGCTGTGGTAGAGGCATTTTTTGAAAATTGACATCCCTTTTTTTACAATTTTCATTTTTATTATGATAATTTAAAAGGAAGGGTGCTATGTTGTGAAATCTTTGAGGCTAGATCTTTTGATTGGTACTCACAAAATAGTCGTTTGACTATTATAGCAATGGAGATCGATAACGAAAGAAATATTAAGTAAAAATTACTTTTTAATCATTGAACTATTGAAAACGATGTAAAATAACAAAATTTTTAATATAATGACAAAAATATCTGATGAAAATAAAATCTAATGACAAATGTATTTTAAAATTAGAGAAACAAAAATATAGATTAAATAAAAGTACTAACAAAACTATAATTTTTTCCTTTTTTTTTCTCTTAACTTGTTTTTTAAGAATCACCATTTTCTTTTTTAGCTAAAATTTAAAAAATGGACAAAACTTCCCTAATAAAAAAAAATCAAAATTTAAATATGTTAATTTTTTCCCTTTTAACCAATATATAAAATCAAAATTTAGTCAAGAATTATATATAACTTTTTCTATCCTAACCAACAGAGCATAAATTTTCAGAGAAAAAAAAAAAAACCTCTCATTCCAGTTCTCGTTAGTCAACTACTATTAACTGTAAAATAGACCAAAACCACGCGTAAGTTTAATATTCTATACTGTTTTTTTTTTTTTCTTTCAAAATCTCGAAATATCCATTTAGAGATTTTTGTACATTAAGCCATGATTAAATAAATGGAATTTTTATTGATTATGACACTAAACAATTATGCTTATCATTAATTAAAGGATTAAAAAGTGACCCCAAATTACAAATTTTCAGACTAAATAATATGTCAATTAAATCAAAACCAGACAGATTAAGTGGAATACAGAGATGTAATTAGCATTAGTTTATGTTATATTGAAGAAACTGATGAATTGGACCACATATTGGACCACATATGGCAAGAACATTCATATAGTACAGTTGGTTCAGGCCTCCAATTCAACCCATCGAATCCAGATCAGTTCGGGTAGAGAATCAATCTTGAGCCGATTATGATTTTGGTTTCAGCATAATTGAACCTGATTTCCACTTGTAGTAGAAATTTTAAGGGATGATTTATCAAATATTGGTTTTTATAATTCTATATTAGCAAAATGTCAACAAAATTTAAATATTGGTTAGATATCACATTTGGTCGAGTAAATACTTATTCACGAATATTAATACAAGTAAACACATATACGCATATGAAATTTTTATGTATAATTTTTTGGAGAAACAATTTTGGATTATAATTTAGTTATTGTGAACCGTATCAAATTTATGTATTTGTTAACACATAATATATAGCTAGGTTCTTAAATTAAAATTAAAATGTAAGGATAAATTATGATAAAAAAAAAAAAGGTTGTCACCTTTTTCAAAGGCTCCGTTATTAAAAAAAAAAAAAAGAAGGTTGTTATGATTCATATAATTAATTTAATACTTCTTTGAAGAAATTGCATTATTTCTGTCTCCCTTCCTCAATTTAAAATATCAACTTAATTTAAGACTTTAATTCTTCTGGAAATTAAAAGTCAAGAATAATTATTATTTTTTTTTCAAAATATAATGAGCAAGCATAACGTGTTTCACAAACTTAAAAACGTACTAGTAGTTGATTACTCTAAAAGCTAAAACTAAATTATTAATCTTTAGTCTTATTTTAATCAATTTTTATTCCTCGTCAAGAAAAGACATGTCATGCATGACTAATGAATGAATCCAAACCATACCACATCCAATAAACAGTAATTTTTTTTTTTTTTGTAGTAGTAAATAAAAGAGTAAAGACAATTTATCTTTTGGTCAAGAAAAAGAACAACGCTGGGTTAAATCACAATATAAATGTGTACTTACCAACTACACTAAATTCACATGGCGCAGCCAATTCAGTTACTTTCACTTTTTCGTACAATAAAGAACGAAAAAAGCCAAGAAATGTGTAAATACCATATAAACACTCCAAAAAAAATTTGTATATATATACATATGGAATATGCATTCACTTGCGAGGAACGAAGAAAGAAAATGGTGGAAATCAAGCACGTTGTACAAAACTGAACAGGAACAAAGGAAGTTTCTATTCAGAATTCCATAAAAAGGCACAAACAGATTAGATTATAGTAGTACGGGAAAAAAAAAATTAGTTGAGAAAAATTAATTAGGTGTTTCTAATCATTATTTACTAGTATTAATTTTTCAATAATCATTATTAGTACTCATTAGTCATTTCCACCAAACTTCAAATTTAATTACAACTTGATTAATTAAATTAAGTGCATGACATAAGCATTCCACGTCCACACCTTACTTTAAATTAGCAGTATTAAATTATTGATTCATCATTGCTTTTTTAAAATTATAATTTCTCATTTCAACTCCTGTATATATATACATACATACACTTGTATATTCATTCATTTATCAACCAAAGATCTTCCCTGCAAAAGAAACGCAAATAAAACAAATCCAAATCTACAAGAATTCAGATTTCAAAACTGAGCCACAGATGCAAGAAATGGGAGGAGAAGATCACCATATCATTCGCCATTATTCTGATACAGAGCTATTATCAGATGAAAAGGTCCCTTACAGTGGACCTTTAAGTGGACCATTAAGTGGACCTCTTAACAAAAGAGGAACTAAAAAGAGTGCTAGATTTAACGTTCCAGAATCAAGTTCATCTCAAGATGAACAATATGTGGAGGTTACTATTGATGTTCGCGATGATTCTGTGGCTGTACACAGTGTTAAAGCAGCAAATGGTGCGGAAGAAGATCCTCAAGTGACATTACTAGCTAGAGGATTAGAAAAAAGATCTGCATCAAAAGTTGTTAGAAATGCTTCTGCTAAAATTAGACAGGAAATTAAGCGGTTTGCTTCATTTTCGAAAAGGCCTCCTCCTGGTCGTCTTGACAGGACAAAATCTGCAGCTGCACATGCTCTTAAAGGGCTTAAGTTTATTAGCAAGACTGATGGAGGATCAGGATGGGCTGCAGTGGAGAAGCGTTTCGATGAGATTACTGCTTCCACTGATGGATTGCTTCCTCGTTCCCGATTCTGTGAATGTATAGGTACATATAAAAAGGACAGAACAAAAACTTTTGCTTTATTTTTACTGGTTTTTGGATTAAAATTAATAGTGTCTTATATTATTATGCCTTTTTACTAATGGCAGGAATGAAAGAGTCAAAGGAATTTGCAGGGGAGTTGTTTGATGCACTTGCTAGGAAGAGAAACATAGAAGGCGATTCGATTAGTAAAGATGTACTGAAGGACTTTTGGGAACAAATTTCTAATCAGAGTTTTGATTCCAGGCTTCAGACATTTTTTGACATGTAATGTTTGATTTCAATATATTGTTCTTGGATTAGTATAAACGATCAAGTTCTGAACTTGGAGTCGAATAATTACAGGGTTGATAAAGACGCAGATGGTAGAATCACAGAGGAAGAAGTCAGAGAGGTAAATTAATTTAATTCAAAAAATGCAAACACGGATGATTTTAAACTTCTTATGAATTTTCATTAATTTCAGCAGATCAAATAATATGTTTGACATCAGAAAAATGTTTTTACTATTTAAGATTAATTTTCATTATTTTATATTATGCAGATTATTACTCTAAGTGCCTCTGCAAATAAACTATCAAATATCCAAAAACAAGCAGAGGAATATGCAGCCTTGATCATGGAAGAGCTGGATCCAGACAATCAAGGATATATCATGGTAAATAATAAATGACAAGCTGATTTTCAAACATATTAAAATTTTCCAACAAATTATTGTTGAAAGCCATTAATTATATTTAATTATTGTGTCAAAACCAGATAGAGAACCTGGAACTGCTATTGTTGCAAGGACCAACCCAATCTGTAAGAGTAGGAGGAGAGAGCAGAAATCTAAGTCAAATGCTAAGCCAAAAGCTTATGACGACGGTGGATGACAACCCATTAATTGCATGGTCAAGAAACACCAAATACTTCATTTTAGATAACTGGCAAAGATTATGGGTGATGGCTCTATGGATTGGGGTTATGGCTGGTCTATTTGCCTATAAATTTGTGCAGTATCGAGAAAGAGACGCCTATAAAGTAATGGGAGCATGTGTCTGCATTGCCAAAGGAGGAGCTGAGACACTAAAATTCAATATGGCTTTAATTTTGCTACCTGTTTGCAGAAATACACTTACCTGGCTTCGAAATAAGACCAAGTTAGGTCATGTAGTTCCTTTTGATGACAACTTGAACTTCCACAAGGTAAAATTTCCAGTAAATTGAAAAAAAAAAAAGAGAAAAACAGAATTATAAGATGATAATTTAGATATAAAATCAAATGGGTTTTTTTCTTATTTTGTTGCTTTAGGTGATAGCAGTTGGAATTTCAATTGGGGTTGGTTTACATGCAATTTCTCATTTAGCATGCGACTTCCCTCGCCTTCTTCAAGCAAGTGAAGAGAAATGGAAGCTTATGCAGCCATTTTTTGGGGACCAACCTTCAAGCTATTGGCATTTTGTGAAGTCAGTAGAGGGAGTAACTGGGATTATAATGGTAGTTTTAATGGCAATAGCTTTTACATTAGCTACTCCCTGGTTTAGAAGAAATAAGCTCAATTTGCCAACTTTCCTAAAGAAGCTTACTGGTTTTAATGCCTTCTGGTATTCTCACCATTTATTTGTCATAGTCTACACTCTCCTCATTGTGCATGGCTACTACCTCTACTTGACTAAAGAATGGTACAAGAAAACGGTAAACACTTTCTCTAATTACAAAATGTAGTAATTACTTTTCTAATTTTACGTTTTCTGCTTGATAATTATTATATATTGTTTATTTGCAGACTTGGATGTATTTAGCTGTTCCTGTGCTTCTTTATGCAAGTGAAAGATTGACTAGGGCATTAAGGTCCAGCATCAAGCCTGTAACTATAAGAAAGGTAAAATCAATAACTTCACTATTATTATTATTAACATAGTAAATAATTTTTAAAGCATATTATTGAGGTAATTGAGGAAAAGCAAAAAATTGTGATTAATATGGTTATTTTTTACAAATTGAAGGTGGCTATATACCCTGGGAATGTGTTAGCACTACACATGTCAAAGCCTCAAGGATTTAGATACAAGAGTGGACAATACATGTTTGTCAACTGTGCTGCTGTATCTCCATTTGAATGGCAAGGAATTTTTTTTTCTAATTAACACTTTGTTTATTGATTTGATATGTAATAAGAAAGGTTTAGTTGTTGCTTTTGCTTAAAACTTAAAGGTAATTAAAATTCACATGTCAACACTCAACAGGCACCCATTTTCCATTACTTCAGCTCCTGGGGATGATTATTTAAGTGTCCATATTAGAACTTTGGGTGATTGGACAAGACAACTCAGAACAACATTTTCTCAGGCATGTGCTTCATAGAAGGATCAAATATTAATTACTCCTTTTGGGTGGCGATTATTTTGGCTAATTTTTACTTTCTTATTATTTTTGTTCTTTCAGGTTTGCCAACCGCCAGATACCGGGAAAAGTGGACTTCTTAGAGCTGATGAGTTTCAAGGAAACGACAACCCACAGTAAGTTTGTTTTCGTTAGGTGGTGTCGAATTGAAAAACAAAATACTTAACTAAGCATATTTAGAGGCAAGTCTAAAGATTAAATCTTGAACAGATCTTACATTTATTTATTAATATTTTGAAGAGGATTTTGCACTCAATATATATATATAAATTTGAAGAGGAATCAATCAATATGTAGAGGATGAGAAATGGCGAGTTAGATAATTCTATGAAACGTGATGGGCATTATATAAGGTCAACCTCTAATTTAGGAGTGAATCTCGGGTGGTTGAGAAAAACCATCCTTTAATGATATAACAATCCCAAGAAAAAGAAACCATCACGAGTAACTTTTGCTAATATAAGAATCCTTAATGGCATTTTGTTTTGAAGTAGGTAATGAATGGCATCACAACACAGCACAGACTTGTATTTTTACCTAATCATATTTAGAGACATTTAACTTAAGAATGGTTTAAACTAATTCTAAACAACTTTTGAATAAAAGGGTAAGAAAACAAGACAGGGAGTTGTACCTCTCCACTACACCTGTATTAAAGGACCCACCAAAAAAGAAAATCCCCCCTCCCCCATGTGAGACTGTCCACTTGAGAATGCTTCTAGCTAGACTCCACCTTTGCTTTGATTTTTCGTGGCCTCGTTTGTTTGTCACTAGATAATACTCTTCACATACTTGAATTATTTGGAGTACAGTGCTTTTTTTTTTTTCAATTAATCCACCACTAAACGCCACACACCATGACAGAAGAGAACAAAAGGATTAGCATCTTTCAATAAATAAATAGATAAGGTTACAAAGAGCTCCAAGCATCTTATATAGTTATATTGATGAATTTTGGAGAAGGTTAATGCACATCATCCTTTCTTTTCTTTTTTTTTTGTTTTTTTCGAAGTTGTTTTGGACTAACTTGAATATGTTTATTATTAGGAAAACTTGAATATGTTTATTAAATTATTAATCATACAAAACGACTTGAATAGTCTCGAATTTCGCTTTTATGAGTTTAATTAATTAGTCAAGTAACAAATTGCAAACTATGATATACTTAGAAAATGTTTCACATATGATAATTCACTTACTCAAATAAATACTGCCTTCGTCTCATAATAAGTGTCCCAACTTACATTTTTACAAAAAGAAATGATAATTATTATATTAAAAATATAAAATTTATTTACTGAATGACCAATATACTCTTCACTTAAATGTTTATTCAATTTTCAAAATCTACTATTTATTAATATTTCAAAAATATAAAAAGAAAATCACCACTTAATTTTGTTATAATCTAAGACACTTATTAAGGGACAAAAATAAGTAAAAGTTGGGAAATTTATTAAAGGACGGAGGGAGTAATCAAACATAAATTGATGGTAAAGATAAAATTATCATATGCATGCGATTCAACAAATTTGTCCCTACCATTGATGGAGACACATAACAAAACACACGGTTTTTGTACTGAAATTGGAATTAATACCATTTGAAATCAATGTGAAGAGGAATTTCTTGCTGTTGTGCGTAAGTTTATGTGACCTTTTGTTCTAACAAATATAGTAATGATGATGACTTGGAACAGTTTCCCAAGAGTACTGATAGATGGTCCATATGGTGCACCAGCACAAGACTACAAGGAATATGAAGTGGTTCTGCTTGTGGGTCTAGGAATTGGAGCAACACCAATGATAAGTATAGTGAAAGACATAGTGAATAATATTAGGGCCAGGGAAGATGAAGAGAATGCAATGGAAGATGGGACACTACCAAAAACACCAAGTCCTAATAATAGTAGTAATTCAATTAAAAGAAGAGAAAATTTCAAGACAAGAAGAGCATACTTTTATTGGGTGACAAGGGAACAAGGGTCTTTTGATTGGTTTAAAGGCATAATGAATGAAGTGGCTGAGTTAGATCATAACCATGTTATAGAGCTTCATAACTATTGCACTAGTGTTTATGAAGAAGGAGATGCAAGGTCAGCACTAATTGCTATGCTTCAGTCAATTCATCATGCCAAAAATGGTGTTGATATCGTCTCAGGCACTCGAGTTAAAACCCATTTCGCCAAACCTAATTGGCGAAATGTCTACAAGAGCATTGCTCTTAACCACCCAGATTCTCGAGTTGGTAAGTACATTTCAATCCTAAACTCTTTCATTACAAGACAAAAACTAAATTATTAGACGGGTGACACTGTAGAAACTGGTAAGTGCATTTACATGTGTTATTTTACCAAACTTAAGGAGGAGTCTTTTCGGATTATTGTGCTTTCTTTGATCGATCTGTTAATTAATTTATTATGAAAAGATGAAAAGGACAGAGATATTACTTAACAATGAGGGTTAGCATTAGTGATACTGCTTTTTTGCTAATGATGAGGGTGGTTCAAAAAATTAGTGTTTATCTAGAAGTGTTAGTTACCACACATTTTCTTGGAGAAGAACTGTAGTTCAGATTAAGAGCTTCCTCTGATTTACCTTTTGCTTTATTTATTTCTACTTCATGTCTTTTCTTTCAAAAAGGTATTTCTTTAGTCGGGTCGAAATAAGACACCTTTTCCTGGGTATAACAAGTCCAGATTTTTTTTGCCAAAATAACAAGTCCAGATACCGTATATACTACTAGTTTATGTCATTCGTTATCGAAGGAAATGTTGATTCGTCTTTTCCTATTAAATAAATCAGATACTCTGTATATAGTATTTTATACAAAGAAAATGATGATTCGTCTTGTTCCTATTTGCAGGGGTATTTTACTGTGGGGCACCAGCGCTAACTAAAGATTTGCGACACCTAGCTTTGGATTTCTCACACAAGACAAACACAAAGTTTGATTTTCACAAAGAGAACTTCTAGCTTTTCATCGGATAGAAGATAAGAATAGAGAGAAAAAAAATTGGAAAATCCGACTCGAAAATGTCCTATCAGGTCCACCGAGATCCAACTGTCTAGCACGTTATAGAGATGTTTGCTACTGTTTTTGACCTTAAGAATATAAAAAATTATTATTGTGTTGTCTATAAATTATGCACGCAAAAGATAGTGCGTTTGGTTGATTGGAGGAGAGTAGCAGCCCATCATCTAATCACCGACAAAATGTGTGTAGGGCGTGTATGCGAGAGTGAGTGAATGCTGGGATCACCTATGTGAATGTCTATATATGTATGCAAAATGTATATTTTTTGCTTCTTTTGATTTTGTAGGGTAAATTGTAACGAAAATATCTGAACTTAAGGGGGTCTTTCTTGATGGTACTTAAACTTTAAATTCTTTCTTAAAAATAGCTGAACTTCGAATAAATTTGCAAAGAAACATATTTTGCCCGTTTTCAAGTGGCCAGCCGGTTGCCTTGCACACGTGGCGCTGACATGGCATTAATAACTCCTTCATGTCAGCTTTTTCCTTCTCCTTTCTCTTGCCCTTCTGCCCCAAACGGAAAACTTGGTCATACCTTTCCACCTCCTCTTTATTGGCCGGTTGCCTTTCTCGTTCTACTCCACCTCCTCACCGCCGGCCAGCTTCATTCAATCGGTCACTAGTAGCCACCAACCCACAAGCCGGAACAACCCCTAGCACCACCATAGACCTCATTCTTCATCCCCCAGCTGCCCTAACCAGCTCCTCACCATGCCACCACTGCTCCACCCACCGATCAAACCTCTGCTCCATCGTCTGCCTCCTCTGTTGCTTCTAATTTCTAATCGAGCAGAACCCTAACCACCACGACAATCACGATCCGCCGACGTTGCCTTGATTCTAGTGCCACTGTTCAAGCCATTCAATCCGAACAAGTCACTTTAATCACCAATCAGATCTGCCATTGACACCATCGCTCAGAATCTTTTTCGTTCTCGTGGCAAAGAAACCAGACCCAAAAACACCGATCGGTCTACCAAGACCCACCATTGACTGATTCTACCATCAGCCGCCGCTGCTCAACCTTCGTTCATTCCTTTCAACTTTACCAATGTGATCTTTCGAAGCTACACCAGAAGTAACAGGTCAGAATCACTATTTTGCTCTTTTCTGTCATTGGTTCAGTTTTGTTCAAAGTGATCAATTTATGTAAGAATCATGATTGAACAGAAACAGGTCAACAACATGTTAGTTTTTCAATTTTAGTCTGGTTTCATTTATGAAATAAGTTTTAAGGAGTGTCTCTTTGTACTAGTAAGCACCGACGAAGCCAGAGAGTGAGACCAGAAGGATGAGGAATCCGAGAAGGACCACCGGCCACCAGTAGTAGTGGACACATCCGATCTCCACCTTGGAGGCGAGCCAAATACCAGAGGCTATTATAGGAATTGAGCAAAGAAAAGCTATAAAATTAAGAATTGCTGTTATGTTATTGGATAGACCCATGGCGGGGAAGGAGGAAGAGAGTGAGTGAGAGGGAGAGTGGAGAGAGGAAATGTAATTTCTTTGCTGGTAGTAGGCAAGTTGGGCAGACAAAGGAAAGAGGAAAAACCTGACATGAAGGAGTTATTAATGCCATGTCAACGCCATATGTGTAAGGCAACCGGCTGGCGACTTGGAAGTGGGCAAAATTCGTTTCTTTGCAAATTCACTCGAAGTTCGGCTATTTTTAAGAAAGAACTTGAAGTTTAGGTACCATAAAAAAAGACCCTCTAAAGTTCAGATATTTTCGTTACAATTTATCCGATTTTGTAGAACGGTGAATTCAATTTTATTCATTGAAATTTTAATGATAAAGAATTATCTGGCATGACAACTGTTATCCGCTTCAATATTATTATTAGTTAATTTTTAATCGTTATGATATGGTTTCTTGTTTCCTTTATTAGGTTGATTTAAATTAAATTGATGTTGATGCGTGGACAAATGTTCTTTGATGGGAAATTAAATGTTTCATATATAAGCTCTGAATATAAAATAGGACATTTACAAAAATTTCTCTATCTTATATTTATATCTATAATTTTTTTTCTGTTTATTTTTTAATGAACAAAAATATTCATGTATTTTAAATTCGTTGGTTAAAAAATTTTTATCTATTTATTTTTTATTAAAATAAAAATAAAATTTTCCAGCTCATTTTAAAAAAATAAAAGACTTTTTTACATTTTTATCATCTCTTCCTTTCTTCCATTTGAGTTTTTCAGCAACGAAACAAAAGAGATGGCAATGGTGTAAATGTCGCCGGCATTGAAGCCCGACCGGACGGAAAAGCAAAACTGATCGAGTCAATAATAGAGTTAAGGAAGGAGAGAATAGAGAAAATATCAGAGGAAAGAGGAAATAAAATCCGGAGATTAACGGAAGCCAAAGGAGAGAAGACTTCACGATAGAAAATCAGAAATAAAAACATTACCAGTTCCTCATGATGAAAACAAAGGACAGTAATTGATTTTCGAATCAAAGAGGAGAGCAGAGGAGTTTGATATCAGTTTTTTAGCAGGGAACAGAGGATCGATTCTGGAAAAATACCAGATTCTCACGATCAAGACAAATAGAAAAGAATCGAAACTGAAGAAAAAAAAAGAGACTAGAACTCACGATTTGAACTGGAAAGGGAAAAGATCACTTCTTCAAGGCTTGAAACAGAGACCATCTCTTCCGTCCGGTCGTGCTTCAATGCCGGCGACGTTTACACCATTCATCTCTTTTGTTTGGTCGCTGAAAAACTCAAATGGAAGAAAGAAGGAGATGACAAAAATATAAAAAGGCCTTTTATTTTTTTGAAAAGGATCCATACAATTATATTTTGATTTTTATACTGTTATTTTAATAAAAATAAATAAACATAAAGATTTTTTTGTCCATGAAATTAAAATACAGTTATATTTTTATTCATTAAAAAATAAACAAAGAAAAAAAGTAGATATAAATAAAATATAGAAATATTTTTATAAATTTCCTATATAATATGAATTTATGAGCTACAAAACGAGGCGGTCCTAAACAAAAATGTATAAAGATTAAACGTAGAACAGCAATATGTACACCTTTTCTCTATATGATTGGGCCACAAATACTCGCAAAAGATGACCTAAAGAATATGACTGAGCCTGGTCAACCATCTTGGTTCAGATTCATGCAAACAGCAGAGCCTATATGTTATGTTATAAAGTCAGCCGGATAAGGACCAAGTCCCAATCTCGTAGGATTACTTAGCGTTCTAACTTCACATCTAGTTAGCAAATTAATTCCGTAATGTCCATTGAACTTGAAAAAACAGCAAGGAATCATTTTTATCTAACGATGTTCAAACATATCACCACCTATTTCATTCTTGTTTGATAAAAGAAAATAAAACAGGCAAAAGTATGCAAGTTGGATGCAGAAGATTGGACAAAAGAATCCATATACATTTCATGGAATGGAAGCAGATAAGTTGTTGCACTAAGCTGTGGCCTTCGGGAGAATCACGATAATAAAATCTCACAGGCAAGCTATTTTAACGCAAAGTCCACATAAAAATTTGTTTTCATGCTAAGACTGGTAAAAAGAAAGAATATGCTAACCTCATAGTCTGCTTCACTGGAAGGTTGCTTCTTTCTATTTATGTTTCCTTTTAGCCCTATAGAAATTGGGTTTCATTAACTGGTTAAAAGTCCAACCTTGTTCTGTTGCTTGGGTGGGCTGGAATGGGATCAGAGGCTTTTTGGATGGCAAGCATGTTTCTGGGAGTCCCGTGCCGATGAGAATGGGAGAAGTTATCTTTGTTTTTAATTGTCTTGGAACCTCTAGTCTCTCCAATATCCTTGAAGTTTTTACATCCAGCTGCTTATTGCTCTCTGGTGAGGATAAAACTAAAACGTCAATCTTAGGCTTGGAAATTGAAGTTGGAGAGTATATCCTGGGGACTTCGGTGACAACCAGCTGCTCCCATTCTTCTGCAATAGAAGTGGTTTTGTCTTCTTTAAGTGTCTGATTCGGCACTGCGGGTTCATCTTCAATAACTATAGTACCGGTTGTGCAGTTTGATTTTACAATCAGTTCTGAGGAATCTGGTTGTTTTAAGTTCAGTCCAGATGTTGCATCGTTCTGTTTAAGCGGATTTGACCTGGAACATTCAGTTGATCAAGGAATATCAGGCAAAAATACAGCTAAGCTCAGCCATATACTAAAAGAATTAAAGCAATTTCCCTGGAAATGTGGTCATTCCAATTGTAGAATAGGTGTAATGTGCCCTAGTGCAAATATATCATTTAACTCAAGAAAATGAAAATTAAGCCTAAGCATTAGGGAGAATGAGAAAATGAAAGAATTAATATTTTAACACACAATATTTGCACACGTATGAATTTCTTCACCTTCTTGGAAAAAAAAAAGAATTTCTTCACAAGGACAATTGTGAAATTTGCAGGTGACCTGCTTCTGGCAATAAAAACTAGTAGGATCTGTAATTTGATGAAGTCAACTGAAAAAGATCCTTTATTTTTGGAAATTGCCAAAACAAAAAAAAAAAAAAAAATTTGTTTGACCTGTTTGAAGCAAGTCAAGACATTCTATTCACTCTCTCCATTAAGGCTATCAATTTGGAACTTAATTAGCATGAATATGTGCATATATCATCTAAAATTCAGCATCTATGGAATCAATAATTACCCAAATTGCAGGCTTTCTTTCACCAGCAAGTTCAGCTTTTGATGTAACCCTCTCTCATGTAGGACTGGATTATAGTCTCTCAACTCAATCTGTGGAAGTTCAGGATGAAACGGAATTTACAGAAAGATTGGACAAAAAGGAAAAAACAGCATAGATATCTTTATGCTTGGTGAGGAATTTGGCTTGAACTAATAGGAAAA
>CATIWJ010233667.1:0-10865 GCA_949640765.1 Croton laevigatus | reverse complement strand
GCTGAATGTCAAATTCATTCCAAACTACTTGGGAGCTCGGAACGCCCCTTGTTGTGCTTTGGTAGAGATGGAGGAGGAGAAGGAGGCCAAAGCTATCATTTCAGAAATGTCCCATTTTCTTTTCATGGTAGCTGGGATGCCAAGGCCTGTGAGGGTACGCCCTGCTAAAGCAGAGATGTTTGATGATCGTGTAGCAGAACCTGGTAGGAGGATTAATTTCCGTTGGTTAGGGCCGAATGACCCTGATTTTAAGGTAGCAAAGGAGTTGAAGCAGCTTACCCGAAAACATGCTGCTGAGGCTTCCTTTTTGAAGAAAGTAAGTTTGTATTTGTTGTGATTTATTTTGGTCATGCCATGTATACTTTCCTCTTGGAATCTAGTTTGTGATTGACTAGTTGTTGTTCTTGTGCGTGGTGATTCCTCTCATCAGAATCAAGCAGAGAGAGAAGAGCAGCTACATAAGCAGCAGGTAGAGACTTTAAAAGCAAATTACAGGAAGTATGAGTTGATAGAAGGCATATTAGGTGACAGTTCTGCACAACGCTTAGCAAAGCATTATCAGATGAGACTTTCAGGTGATTCGTAGAACCTTTTGCTTTCTTGTACAAAGTTTGAGGCACATGATGCTTGTTGGAACTTCTTTTGGGATCAATTAAGCTCTTGCACTCTCCCAATGCTAACCATAGCTGACTTATGTTATATGCATACGTTAGTGATGTTGACATGTTTAAAAGCTTCATATCCAGCTTAGATCTTACGTAATTGCAATATGCTACAAAGGAATTAACAGATAAATTGAGATTCGTACGTGGTCTCTATGCCCTATGACAAGCATAGTGATAGTGTGAGATTTTTTTTTTTTTTTTTTCTAAAACAGCAAATTATTTTTTTTTTCAGTTAAATTATTAAGATTTGAACTCCTGACCTCAAACAAGAAAGATGCTACGCTCTAACCATTTGAGCTAATGATCGTGCAAATTGAACATTTTTTCTTACAATATTTATTTTTTATTTTGGTGTCTGAATAAGAACTTTTTTTTGTGTCTGAACACCTTAAATAGTACAATTAAGCATTTCCTGTACACGTGGCGGCTCATGTGGCAAATTTTTTTGAGCTCAAATACATACATACGGCCGTACCTAGATCGGAACGTCAGAAAAGACTTCCTAAATGGAGTAAAAGAACTTGCAATTGTATGTCTCTTCCTTAAAGATTGAGATTAGTCAATGTCGATGATGGCTTGAAAATAGTTCCTGCTGTTGAGCCGCGTCTTTGGTGAAGATAGAACAGTAGGGAAAGAGGAAGAAGGGGGTGTTTGAAATAAAAGGTTTCTGGCGGCACTCCCAAAAGCAACCAAAGACATTGGCAGCGTAGGGTAACCAATGTGTGACTCCCGGCAGTGATAGATATGAAGAAGCATGAGACGAAATAAACAACTTCAGTTTGGTTTTTGGTGGCCTTTGCTATAGAAAAGAGGCGGGAGAAGAAGTTACGAGAGGGAGGAGGGCGGAATTGATGGTGGTGCGTTAGAGGGTTTTTAGTGTTAGGAGAAGGGATCGGTGAAAATTGAAGTGAAATTCAAAATCTAAGAATAATGAAGAATAAAGGAAGACGGAAAAAACCATGCTTTGATGTTTGATTAATCTGCGCCTTCAGTCATTGCTGCTCCTGCCGGCAAGAAACTCTCATTGTCGTCTCTCTATTGACGGTGAAATGTTAAATTTGTTTACAAAATATCATATAAAATAAGAAGAATCATTGAGTTTAACATTCGATATTTTAAAATAGATCTTAAAACTAAATACAAATAATCTATAATTTTATTTTTTTAAAAAAAATTAAAAAAATAATAAAAAAAAATTGGAAGAACGTCCTCATGTACCACAACCCAATGTAAAATTTACCATTTCTAACAAGTGTGGTTAGGAATCCCTTTTTTGATATCATTTAAGAAACCTAATTAACACAATCATAATCAATTACCAGCAACAAGAAAAGCCAAATTATGACATTAGCATAATAATAAAATATATCAGGTATTATGAACTCCAAAACCCTAAACAAAGTAATAAAAAAGCAGGCACTAATCAGTCCACCAAATTCAGAGTGTAGCCTTCTCCATTGATGTAAATGGGATCATAGGGACGCTGCAAAACTTTGATATGCGAAACACCCACAAATGCTGGTTTGCTCGAACATTGACGCGATTGAAGGTGAGGACAACCATCAAGAATTGCCTTCATTTGTCAGCTTATTTCCTATAATCTCAAGGTGGCCCAAATGAGGCATGTTGCTTGCAATAGCTAATGCCAATTCATTGTATTCTGAATGAGGATATTGCATCTTGTTTAGCTTCAATGAACTCAGTAAAGGACAGGACTGACCCCAAGTGGCTGATGAAGAAGGGCCACAAATGATAGCAAGCTCCCCAAGCAGTTGAAATTTTGTAATGGCTTCTCTCAATCCCTCATCTGAAATTTGATTGCAAAATGCAAGCGTTACTTGTCTTAGACATCTTCATCTGCACATCATTCAAACTACACGCACAAACAATGTTTGAACAATCAACTAAATTCGCAGAAATTTACCTTTGTGCGATGTATGGAAGAAGATGATCAGTAGCAAAATAGTCAATAGAGATGTCTAATAAGCCTCCACTACTATCAACAGCATATCTACACATAATCTCCGGATCGTAATCCAACTCCCAGTAAATTAAATCAATATTATCCATGTTAATGGATCTCCATACAGATGGGTCTCTGCAGATGCTTTGCCATGTGAAGCAGACGAGTCGAGCAGTGTTCAAGATCTCCACTGTATCTAACCTGCTTAGAACCGATGCAGTTATGTCTTGAGGCAGCTCCACCCAGTTTCGATGATTTGGTGAATCCATTGTAGCTGCTACTACTTTGCTCCTCCATTCTCTTAAAATATTTCTTCACAGGGCTAGGCCAACTCATATTTCCGCTTGTATGTATCAAATTAATTTAATAATGATTGCCAACTAATTTTTCATATAAATTGGAAAAGATTAAATGATTAAAATATAATTCTTATTTTGTTAGTTTGCTTGATCCATTCCATTCAAGTATTTTTATTCCAAAAACTTGATTCATGTTGCAAAATTTTATCAATGTGAATCCAACCAAAATAAGAGCCAAAATTATCCATGGAGATGTCGGATAGGGTTAGCCATAAGCAGGGGCGAAACTAGGACTTAAATTTTGGGGTGCCAACTAGGGAACAATTCTTAGTTATTATAAGTCGAACCTGGAATGCCAAGATATATAAGTAACATTTTCCACCAAACTATATAAAATTGTTGGTCTTTTATCAACACATAAAAGTTTTATTTTAAAATATTAGGGGTTGCAGTAGCGGGGTCGAGCCTACACACAATTCCGCCCCTGGCCGCACCCTAATCCTTCCCAAAGTACCTAGAATCGAATGCACATATGATCCATCTCCTTCCTCTCTCTCTCTCTCTTTTTATATATATATTCATTCTGGGAGATGCTCTTATATCAAACAAAAGTGACTCCTTTTGCCAAAACACATACAAGAAATGTATCAGAATTATAGTTTTCTATAATACAACTATTTTGTAACAATAATATAAATACTTTTTTGGGTATTAGGGAATTTTGTAAATGACAGGTGATCATTTTGTTTGACAGTGCAAAACTTAATAACGTGACCATTTTGTTCGACGATACTAAACTTTAGTGATATAAGAACAATTTGTAAAAGTTGGATGATTAAATCATAATATTAGTCAAAATTAGTGATGAAATTGTAATTTAACACATCAATTATATGAATATCGATTTTTTTCCCATTTTCTGTTTAAATTGTGGTCTTGGCAATCTATAACTATTTACAAATTCTCTGACACTGAATTCTAAACCGTCTGATGGAATTATATTACGAACCAGAACACAGACATCATTAATTAATCATTTGTAACCCAAACTTATCAAACTGCACCATGTAACTGCATAAACTGTCTGGTGTTATGATAAAAAAACTAACTAAAAGCCTACACAAACATGCCCTCATTTAGCTCACCAGGGTAGACAAGGCAAAATGATCAGAAGAACATAAATTCCATATCACTGTCATCAAAGAAATCATAACCAAAAACTGCATAATCATCATACGATCCAACTAGCATTTCATCTGATGATCCATCAATACCATTCTCAGACAAGTAGTCATCATCATCATCTGATGATGCAACCAAAGCAGGATCATCAACCACATCATAGGGCCGCTGCAAGACTTTGATCCGTTCCTCGCATCGTTTCTCTAAATTCCCCTGCAATTTAATATTGAAACACTGACGCAGATCGAGTGATTCAAGGCAATGACAACCGTCAAGAATGGCTTCCAACCCTTGATTTGTCAGCTTATTTCCAATGATCTCAAGGTGGTGCAAATGAGGCATGTTTCTTGCAATAGCTAGTGCCTCCTTATTGCATTCTACATGAGGGAATTTGTATCCCCTTCGGTTCCACTTCAATGATCTGAGCAGAGGACAGCAAGAGGCAACTACTTGGAGGGTTTCATCTGATATCAAGCAGCAAATGATCGCAAGTTCTTCCAGTGATGGTAATTTTTCTGATTGTTTCACTTAATCCCTTATCAGAAATTTCATCGCAAAATGCAAGCCTAAGTTGTTTCAGATGACTTGATCTGGGAGATGGTAGCAAAACACCCAAAAATTAAAAGTCACAGATTGACATTGACACCAATAAATCACCAAAATTCAGAAATCAAGCAATTAGTGCTTCCAAACCAGCTACACTAACACAAAAACACACAAAACATTTGCAAATTACATATATTGACACAGAAACAACAGCATTATCAGGTTGTTTGATCAAAATTTTGCCAATTTTTCATTACAGACATTAAGAGAAAAGAAAGGGCCTTTCAACAAGATGATGGTGGCCTGCAAAATCTCAATTTCAATGTAATTTTATTCTACTCCATATATACATTAATAAAACATCTCAGAAAACGAACAAGACAACTGATCATAATTAATATAATATGTAAATCAAACACACACAAAAAAACCACAAAATCAATTTTACCAAACAAAACACTTCATTAAAAAATTGAACGAACGAACGAACAAACCACAGCAGATGATAACAATACCCGGAAATTGAATTACCTCTCGGCAATGTACATAAGGAGATCATCGGTAGCAAAATACCCAATATCGATGCGTATTAAGCCACCACAACTTCTATCAACGGCATATTTACACATTTTCTCCGCATCATAATCCAATTCCCAATAATCAGAATCCACATCATGCATGTCAATCGATGTCCACATCGATGAATATGTTACGCCAAGTGGAGCAGACGAGTCGCGAGGTTTGCAGGATCTCAACACCTAACTTTCTTGAGGATCGATGCAGTTATGTCCACTGGTAACTCTACCCAGTTCCGATCTGCTGCTTGCAGCGTCGGTGACGACGGCTGTTGGTGAAGTGCATTTGTATCCATTCCGAGACTTTGCCAGAAATTATAAATCACCAATCTTTATAATTCCTACTTGACAGTACCTTTTGGCCTAAGAACTAAAGGACACGTGTGCATTTGAGGATAAGTTAATAGTAATAATAATAAGGGATATTATAAAAAAAGTCTCGAAATTTTTACCTTAATTATATTTTTTCTCTCTGCTTATATTTTTTGGACATAAATCTCTTTGAATTTTAAATATATTTTACAATTATACCATTTTGTCTATTTTTTACGCTAAAGTAATAGTCGAATGATCAAAATGTAATTTTATGGACTATTTAAAAAAAATAAAAAAATGAGGGACTGAAATGATACTTTTCCCTCTTCAACCTTCTTTTTCTCCGATCACTAAACCACCATCTCCGATCGCTGCCGCTCATCCTTCCCTTTACAGACTTCCTTCTTTGTTCAAAACCTTTCGCTCCGATCAGTTTCACCTTCATCTATGCTTCGCATCTATCTCCACCGGCTACCGTCACCATTTCGTGATCGAATGATCACCAATCGAGCAATTGAATCAATATTCAATCAAATCCCAACCACACATATCATAAACAGTAGCCAAGGACACACAAACAACAAAAGAACTGATATGAATTTCCAAAATATTAAAACTAAAAGATTCAAATTAAGAATCAAACCTGCAATCTAAGGCCTCGAAAATTAAATGATAGACTCACATATAGAAGAAACAGTGATCAAAGAGAAGTTCAAAATCTTCATAGAGAAAAATTTTAAGGTTTTGAAACAAGAAACGGAATTGAAGAAACAGGTCTCGGAGGAGGAAGAAAACACTTGTTTTTTTAAGAATAACATCGTGAAAGCCACGCTAAACCCAAGTTTATCTTAAATTCGGAAGTTTTCCAGTGAATCGACAAAAAGGAAAACGGAACCGGTGAAAATAGAGACAATGAAAATAGAGACGATTTAGATCTCATCTCAGATCCATTTGAAGGTCCATCTGGAAACTCCTTCGATGAGCTTGGATCCGAGGTGATGGGGTACAGCTACAGGTCGAAGATGGTGCCTTGGAGTGGTCGGAAATGGAGGAAGTAGGGCCGGCTGTAGTTCAACGAAGAAGAAGAAGAAAAAAAGTTTGGCAATTTACATTTCAGTCCATCATTTCTTTACTTTTTTTAAAATGGCCCGTAAAAATTACATTTTGGTACTTCTACTGATTTTTAACGTAAAAAATAGACAAAAGGATATAATTGTCTAAAATATTTAAAATACAGGGAGATTTATGTCTGAAAAAAAATAAGCAGAGAGAAAAATGTTATTAAGGTAAAAACTTAGGGACTTTTTTATAATGTCCCTAATAATAATAATATAATTTTATTTTAGGGAAATTTACAATTTCCTCCTTATGTTTATGCAGCTCCAACATTTTCCTCCCGATTTTTTTTTCGGACAAAAAACTCCCTGATTTATATTTCTGTCTATAAAAATGTCATTCTGTTTATTTTTTCCATTAAAATGGACCAAAATGTAATTTTTCGGGCCTTTTTGAAAAAACTAAAGAAATGAGGGCCTGTTTTGAAGTTGAGTATTATGCTCCTTGTCTTCAACCCGCAGGAACCCTAGCCGCCGCCGCTGATGTACAAAAAAGACCATTTTTTATTTTCCGGCGAGCAACTATATTTCCCGGTGATCTTCAAGACCATTTCTGATCAATTTTCATCAGAAATCCAACGAAAACCCAAGATACCTTAGAAAATAATCACAAACACCATGAAAACCACTCGATTCCGGTAAGAAACCGCTGATAAATCATTGATTTGCCAAATTTTCGACCTGGTTTTGCAGCTTGTGAAAAACACCATGGAAGCTTTGAAGCTCGACTGAAAACCGCCAAAAGCCATATCAACTTGTCGATTCTCAACGGAAAATCACCGAAATCAACTGAAACGCCACAGCAACTCGTCGATTCTCAACGGAAAATCACCGAAATCGCTGAAACGCCACAGCAACTCATCGATTCTCAACAGAAAATCGAAGAAAAGTCGTTCACGAAGGTCATCGTTCATGGCCAGATTGAATATACATGTTTTTCGTTCCGGCTATGGATCGGCATCGGCTCCACCACCATCTGAAAGCTAAGAATGAGAGGAGTCCAAATCTATCCTCACTTTCCTCGTCTGACCACCGGAGGTCGCCGAAAAATCAGTTTGAAGTTAACGGTGAACAGTGTCTCGCCTTCTCTCTTCGGTCGCCGGAATTGGTATTTTCAGGCGACAAGTCCTACGTCAATTGAAAGCTCTCCTCCAAACGAGTTGACCGGTGCCTTTGGATACGGCATCCGACCACTAGGAACGCTGGAAAGTCGATTTGAAGAAGATAATAAATAGTGCAATGAAATTGGAGAAGAATGAAGAAGAAGGAAAATTCTAAATTAGTCCTTTATTTGTTCATCATTTTCAAAAAGGTCCGAAAAATTACATTTTGGTCCATTTTAAAGGAAAAATAGACAAAATGACATTTTTATTAACGAAAATATAAATCAGGGAGTTTTTTGTTAAAAAAAAAAGACAGAAAGAAAAATGTTGGATATGCATAAACATAGAGAGGAAATTGTAAATTTCCCTTTATTTTAAAAAAGAAGTATTAGCAAAATATCCCGAAAGAGAAAAATACGAAGAAAGGTCATACGCCGTCGTCTTCGTCGAATAAAACACCGTACAGCTTTCTTTTTCTCCTGTTTTCACTTGCAGAAACAAGAAAGAAACCCCTAATATCATTTTCGGCCACAAACAGAAATCGGTCGCAGCATGGATTCTGATTCAGTTCACCTTCCACCGGTAGAACCGTATCGGAACTGGGTTGAGCTGCCACGGGACATTACTGCATCAATCCTTAGCAGATTGGGTGTTATCGAGATCTTGAACACAGCGCCACTCGTCTGCTCCACTTGGCGTAGCATATGTACAGACCCAACCATGTGGAGATCGATTGACATGCCTGATTTCGGGTATCGGGATAAGGTATACGATTGGGAAAAAATGTGCAGATATGCTGTTGATAGGAGTGCGGGTGATTTAATTGGTATTAATATCGAGTTTATTGGTAATGACGATCTCCTTAAATACATCGCCGACAGGTAATTTTTTCGGATAATTAAAAATTTTGGTTGTTTACTGTTTATCTTTTTGTTTGTTCAATTTTCCCGCTACGCTTTTTCTGTAGTAAATTGATTTTGTTGCTTTCTATGTTTGATCTTTGAAGGAGTTGCTAATTTGAGTTATGTTTGAAGCTGTAGTTTTCTTATTACGGGTACTAATTAATTGTCTTGTTCATTTTCTTAATTTCCTCCGAGGGAAATTGTTCAAAATCCACTTAAACTTGTTTCAAATTTGTAATTTGCCACCATTGCTGCTCGATTTGCAGGCTTGGCTATTTTCTGCCAACTAGCCCACTTTGAGCAACTTTGGGAGGTACAAACACTCCTTCAAATGGTCTATTTGACAGAAAAATGGCAAGTTAGAGAATGGGCGGCCTTCGAGCCTCTTCATTCACCCTCCCATTGTAACTATGGGAAACAAAATGGCCAAGTTATGGGCAAATTGTGCAGGAAAAAGTGGAATAATTGCAACTATGAGCCAAGTTTATGGTCATTTTGAGCAAATTTCCTATTCTTATTCTTATCCTGGGATGTTTAGAAAATTACAGGCTGGCATCATCTTTTTGAAAAGTTTTTATTACCTGCTTTTGATGATTTTTGCGAGGTTTCAAGTTTCACTCTACCTGTTGACATTACATAAATTTGTCATTTTGTGGCCCCCGCAGCCCCCAAAATAAATTTGTGCTTTTTCTGAGTTTCAATTGAAACCATATGTTATGGTATCTTTACCCATGATAGAATGAAAGATCTTCTGGCAACATTTTTCAAGTGTATTATTTCAAGCTTATATTTGTTTATATTGAATCTGCTAAACTAAATTCCTTTATATTTTTGTGATTTGTTAATGTCAATATGCTGACTGAATGTATCGATTGTGACGACCTCACAGATCAAGTCGTCTAAAACGACTTCGGCTTGCAATGTGCTATGACATCTCGGATGAGGGATTAAGTGAAGCAGTTCAAAAATTTCCATTACTGGAAGAGCTTGGTGTAGTTCTTTGCACTTCAATCTCAGTCAAAACTCTTGAAGCGGTTGCGCATTGTTGTCCTCTACTCCGATCACTGACGTTCACTGCTGAGGGGTACAAAATTCTACATATAGAATGCAATCGGGAAGCACTAGTTATAGCAGGAAACATGCCTCATTTACGCAGCCTTGAGATTATTGGAAATAAGCTAACAAATGAAGGGTTGCAGGCCATTCTTGATGGGTGTCCTCACCTTGAATCGCTGGATCTGCGCCAATGTTTCAATATTATTCTGAATGGGAGTTTAGGTAGAAGGTGTGTTGAACAGATAAAGGATTTGCGGCGTCCCAACGATTCCACCAGTGACTATCCTTTTATTGTAGCAGCACGGGATCTAGAGTACCTATCTGGATGTTCTGAGGATTATTCATGGAGTGATGATTACGAAGACTATGATTACTATGAAGACTATGAATTATCCGAAGGAAGTGATATCTCTGAGTTTGGGGAGTTATATATTGATTAGTGCTCTATTGCTCTGGTGAATGGATTTGTCATAACACTTATGCTGCTGCCTGTACTGCATCATGTAGAAAGTAAAATCAGCCACACCTCGTTGTGGAATTTTACTCGTCGTTTGGAATTATTTCTTTTGTGTTTACTTGAACTAAGAATTGTGTATGTTAAATTTATCGTCTGTAATGTTAGGTCAAACATATGCTTGAGCCACTATTCTGTAGTCATTTTTCTCTTTAATAGCTCTATATCGAGCCTCTAAACTGTTGCATTTTGGCCAATTTTGAACAGATACAGATGTCTCGTGAAGTGTTAACTTCTTGGAATCTAGATCTGAACAATTTCATCAACCTCTTTATCAATGTTAAAAGAAGATCAAGAAGCGTAGAAATGGGGCGAAAAACAACAGAGAAAAATTTTGAATAAAGATGGTATGAAGAAAGGAAGTAGAAGGTATTATGAGGAGAGAGCCTTTGAATTTTTAGGATTGTTTTACGTCTTTCTTCTTTACCTTTTACTACCTCCGTATTTTTTGATTCTTTACGTTTCTGACAGCATGAGTAGATTCAAGTTTGGTGCTGATAGTTTGATAGGTTGGGTTATGTAGATTAAAGTATATTTAGGTTAGTTATAAATAGGTGTTGTATTTTATAACTAACCTAAATATACTTTAATCTACATAACCCAACCTATCAAACTATCAGCACCAAACTT
>CATIWJ010233629.1:0-31034 GCA_949640765.1 Croton laevigatus | reverse complement strand
AGCTCCTCAAGGCGTTCTTACATTAGACATAGTCAAAGATAAAATGTTCAATGAAGAAGCAAGGAGGAAAGAACAAGGTGGAGTAGCCGAGTCAGAAGCCCTCGTCTCAGAGTATCGTGGAAGGACTAGTAATAGAAAATTTCATAGGCGAGACAAGTCAACGGGTAAGTCAAGAAATGGCTCGAGAGGGAGGTCTAAGATAAGAAAGGAACTAGAATGTTACCATTGTGGCAAGACAGGCCACATGAATAGAGAATGCAGACTATTTAAACGAGAGCAAAATAGAGATAATGAAAATAGTGATGCCAGGCACATAACTGCAACTACCTTTGGTGGAAATGATGTAATTATTTTATATGGTGATAGCTTTGTTAATTTTTCCTCTCAAGATACATGCTGGATAATAGATTCTGGTGCATCATTTCATGTCACCTCACGAAGGGACTTATTTACATATTACAGCAAAGGAGATTTTGATAATGTAAGAATGGGAAATGACAAATTGTCCAAGATCGTGGGACGAGGAGATATTTCCCTTAAAACCAACACAGGTTGTCCCTTAGTCCTCAAGGATGTGAGACATGTTCCAGACATGTGTCTCAATTTAATCTCTACTGGATTACTTGACGATGAAGGATACACCAATGTCTTTGCTGAAGGAAAGTGGAAACTCAGCAAGAACTCTCTTATCACAGCACAAGGGAAAAAGGAGAACACCCTATACATGACACATGCTAAAGTCGGTAATGGGTATGTAAATGCTCTTGCAGAAAACTCGATCGAGCTCTGACATAAACGGCTTGGTCATATGAGTGAGAAAGGCCTCCAAATTCTAGCTAAAAGAAAGGCATTGAAAGGGATGAAGCAAGGCATAACTCTAAAACCATGCACGCATTGCTTGGCTGGAAAACAGCATAGAGCTTCATTTTAACATGGTCATGCATAAAAAAAACCTAGTGTACTAGATGTTATGTACTCTGATATTTGTGGTCCTATGACCGTTAATACTCTTGGTGGTGCAAGATATTTTGTTACCTTCATTGATGATCATTCTAGAAAGGTATGGGCTTATGCACTTAGAATGAAAGATCAAGTGTATGAAGTCTTCAAACAATTTCATGCTAGTGTTGAATGAGAGGCTGGCAGAAGCGTAAAGTGTATTCGAACCGATATGTTTCAAAACTATTGTAGAAATAATGGAATCAGGTATGAACGATCTGTTCCAAAACTCCGCAACATATTGGCGTAGCTGAGAGAATAAACAGAACAATCGTTGAAAGAATAAGAACGATGTTATCTCATGCCAAGCTGCCTAAAAGTTTTTGGGGTGAAGCCCTCATGACAGCAGTTGATCTAATCAACCTTTCTCCTTTAGCACCTTTAATTGGTGATGTTCCGAATAAGTTATGGTCAAAAAAAGATGTTTCCTATAATCATTTGAAAGTTTTTGGTTGTAGAGCTTTTTTTCATATTCCTAAAGACGAAAGATCCAAGCTCGATGTGAAATCGAAAGAATGTATCTTCGTAGGATATGGAAATGAAGAATTCGGTTATAGATTATGGGATCTTGTGGCCAGAAAAATTATTAGGAGTAGAGATGTTGTCTTCTTTGAAGATCAGAACATTGAAGACATTCAAAGAGGTGATAAACCTAGTGATTCTAAAGAATATCCAACAAACTTAGATCCAATTCCTTATCCATTGGAAACTAATGACGAGCAAGATGAATCCAATGATCAAGCTAGTGATCCTATTATTAATGAACCAGTTAATGATGACATGACTAATGATCATATAACTAATGGTATAATAGATGATGTAGCAGATGAGAGGTAAGAAGCACAAGCCCATGAAGAACTAGTGGTTGAATTCCAACCAAAAAGATCAACCAGAGAATGGAGACCTTCGAGTAGATATTCTCCAAATGATTACATTCTCCTAACTGACGGGGGAGAACCAGAATGTTATGAAGAAGCGTTAACTCATGATCAACGAAATGAGTGGTTGAAAGCTATGTATGAAAAGATGCAATCTCTGCATGAGAACCACATATATGACTTGGTGAACTTACCAAAAGGCAGAAAAGCACTCAAGAACAAATGGGTGTATCGATTGAAGACGGAAGAAAACAACTCTAAGCCTAGATTTAAAGCAAGGCTAGTTGTGAAAGGTTTCAATCAGAAGAAAGGAATTGATTTTGAATAGATTTTCTCACCCGTAGTGAAGATGCCATCCATACGGGTAGTACTCGGTTTAGCTGCAAGCCTAGATCTCGAGATTGAACAGCTAGATGTAAAAACAGTTTTCCTTCGTGGAGATCTTAAAGAAGAAATTTACAAGGAACAGCCAGAAGGATTCAAAGTCAAAGGAAAAGAAGATTTGGTATGTCGGTTAAAGAAAAGCTTATATGAACTTAAGCAGGCACCTCAACAATGGTACAAAAAGTTTGATTCCTTCATGATTAAGCATGGATATCAAAGGACTACTTCAGACCATTGTGTATTTGTTAAAAGATTTGATGATGGTGAATACATCATACTTCTTCTCTATGTTGATAACATGTTAATCGTAGGACAAAACAGTGACAATATTAGGAAGCTAAAGCAAGAGTTAGCCAAGAGTTTTTCTATGAAAGACTTAGGACTCATAAAACGAATCCTCGATATGGATATATCCCATGATAGAAAAAATCAGAAGTTAAGGTTATCACAAGAAAGTTATATCGAGAAGGTATTAAAGCGGTTTAATACGCATAAAGCAAAATCAGTTTCTACTCCATTTCCTAATCATTTGAAGCTTAGTTCAAAGCAGAGTCCTACATGTGAGAAAGAAAAAGAAGACATGGCTAATGTGCCATATTGCTCAGTTGTTGGTAATCTGATGTATGCAATGATTTGCACGAGACCAGACATAACACACGTAATTGGTGTTGTAAGCATATTCCTATTTAAACCAAGTAGAGAGCATCGGAATACAGTAAAATGGATTCTTAGATATCTTCGTGGTACCTCTAAAATGAGTTTATGATTTGGAGGTGGAAAACCTGAATTGACTGGCTACACAGATGCAGATATGGAAGGAGATCTTGATTCCAAAAAATCTACTTCAGGATACATGATTATATTTTTAAGGGGGGCAGTTTCATGGCAATCACAATTACAGAAATGTTTTGCTCTATTAACTACAGAGGCAGAGTTTATTGCAGCTACAGAAGCATGCAAAGAAATGCTCTGGATGAAGCGGTTCTTACAAGAACTAGGGCAAATGCAGCATAAATATACTTTGCATTGTGATAGTCAAAGCGCGATCCATTTGAGCAAGAATCTGAGTTTTCACTCGAGGTCAAAGCACATTGATGTGCGATATCATTGGATACGTGAGGTGTTGGAGACTAAGCAATTACATCTTGAGAAAATTCATACTGATGATAATAGTTCATATATGATGTCCAAGTTCTTACGTAAGGACAAGTATGAATTTTGTAGAGAAGCAGCGGGATTGCTAAAGCCCTCCATTTAAGTCGGATGGGGGAGATTTGATGAGAAATCCTCCTTAATTGGAGGAAAAGAAAAGAAAATAAAAAAAAAAAAAAGAAAATAAAAGAGAACAAAAAAGAAAAAGAAGGAAACAAAAATTGTTAATAAAAGAAAAAAATTGAAAGGAAACGAGAAAAATTAGTTAAACTAATTTTAGTATGTTTTTAGTATAAATATATATAATCTTTCAATTGAAAAATTATCACAGAAGAAACCAAAACATATAAATGTTTTGAGAGATAAAAAAGCCTCTGAGAGAGTGGGGAAAACCTCTTGAGAGATAAAACCAAGAGAGGGTTTAGCCACCATTGTTTGGTAAGATTATTGTATTTTAATTAATTTTTCTTAGTGAAATATACAGAATTATTTTTTGCCCATTTTATTTATACAAGACTGAGAAAAGTTAGATCTTGGGAGTGCAATATTTATTTATTAGTCATTTATTTTTCGTAATATTTCCCAACAATATACACGATTATAAAGAGTACATACCCTGATTACCTCAACCATTAAAATATTCAAATAATCTATAACTTAGAGCAAGACTTGCTCCTACACTACGCATGGTGGAAGTGATCAACAACCACATGGTTTCAGAAAATGTTTGTAAAAAAAAAAAGTCTCTTAGCTCTGATGCAATTTGCATGTCCCATCAAACTTATGGATTTATGGAGTTCGTTCACACTCTTGAATTTTTAAATAGTATCAAATGCTCGAGAGTTTCAAATCATGCCATCGCTCTAAAAGAAGACATAATTGTTATGCTCATAAGAAATATAGATCCATTGTAGAATTGTGTAATGGAACGAGGTTGATCATCATCAAACTTGAAAATCGAGTTATTGAAGCTCAGCCCTTCCATATTTCAACGCCAGGAGATAAGGTATTTGAATAATTCTTTTCCTCTCGCGTCTCGAATTCGAAATCTATAGAAACACGTTAACATGATTTAAATCACGTTAACGTGTTTTAAATCACGTTAACGTGTTTCTATAGATCTCGAATTCGAGACGCGAGAGATGTAGCCTTGCTCAAGGTATTTATACCCTGAATGACATTGACCTCATCTGATATTAAGATAGCTTTCAAATTCTACCACCGATAGTTTTTCATCATGGTGTCTTTTGCCATGATCATAAACAAGAGTCAGGGAAAATCCTCAAGTTGGATTGTATCTTAAAAGACCTGTTTTTACACATAGCCAATTGTATGTTGCTTTGTCCAGGGTCAAGAGCAGACGAGGAATGAAAATTTTAGTCGTTAATGATAAAAGACGAATCACATACAAAATTGTTAATGTTGTCTACGAAAAAGTATTCAATAATTTAAAATGATATATTATTAAACCTCTTTTCAATAATTTTTTTTTTAAATTTTGTTTCACAAGCTTTAATATTTTGTTTATATTAAAAAAATAATATAAAGTTGAACACATTATGCACTGCTATGTATCAAGCGAGTAAAATACTCGTATAAAAAAAAAACAATCTTTCATGATAATCATTTATTTTAAAAATAAAATAAAATTCTTTTTTAAAATTTGAATATACTTCTTATTTTTATTTTTTTATGTGGACTTAATATTCTATCTATTTATTTACTATCTATTTATTGAAATAATTGATGGTGGCGTGTCACAATTTAAATTCCATACTTACTTACGTGGAATCATAAGAAAAATGAGAATTTCTTAATATTGTTTTAACTTTCATCTCTACTATTTTATAATAATATATTTAAAAAATAAAATAATTATATTTAATTTAATGATTTGATGTATCTAATTATTGTCCATAAACTATGAATTATTTTTTTAATCTATCATATTTGGAAATTTTTTACCACATATAATTTGAAATCCTATAAATATATAGTCATAAATGCCACGACTCAATCTAAGGCAGCGGTCGACGTGCAGCTAGACTGAAGTATGATCGCACAAGTCTACATCAAACTTAGACCTGTAATTTATATATCAAATTTTAATCAATATTCGATATGTGTCAGGCTAGTGACTAGCTCTAATACTATTTTTATCATTATTCAACCCGAGGCTCTGGAAAAGCGATTCACCTAACTAGCCTTCCACTAGTTATCCTAAGTTGACTAAGAAGTTATATATTAAATTTCAATGAATATTCGATATGGAATCTTATATATCATCTTAAATCTCAATTATAGCCGATGTGAGATCTTACAATAAATCTAATCTATGAACTTTTCATATTTGTTAAAAAAAATGATTTTAAAAAATAAAAAAAATTATAATTATAAAATATTCGAGATGATTGTAATGAAAAGTAATGAAACTATTAGAATTCTCTTTTTAGCATGTTAAAATAAATTATTATTAAGGGGTTTATTTTTCACAGTTTAATTGTGTAGAACATTTAAAACATATTTTATATATGGTTTTTGACAGCTCGCATAGAAACTAAGTTTTTCATCTCTTATCATTGTTTATAAGAAAAAAAAAAGTAATATAAGGAACTATGAATTATAGACTACAAATATTGACCCAATATTATTTTGCATGTGTTCCAATAAATAGTCAGGGAGTAAAACTACACAATTACATAAAATGTATAAATTAGAATAATGACATTAAAAAATTAATAGTGTACTAAACAAATATGAAATTTAGCAATTCTTATTATAAAACGTTGTATAATATAATGTATAAATAATAAATTTACAGATAACTTTTTTAAAGATAAATTGATAAATGGATTGAATGACATTATTGAATATTAAAATAACAAATTCATTAATTTTATACTATTTATTTTTTCTCCATCAAGAAAATAGCTCATAATATTATAGCAAATCAAATTGGATAGTGTATACTTAAAAATTGAAAACTTATTCCAATCATATTTATTGCATTAGACCACAAAAGGTAAAAAAAATTTATTAACTATATCTACCTTAAAAATAAAAAATTAAAATAAAAGTGGCATAAAAAATTTATTGAATTATGATGAGAAAATATGAAAATAGTATAATTTAACTTTTAATCATTAAATCATATAATATATGTCACCTTTTTTCTTTACTCATAAAATGTCAAATATTATCAATATTAATAACATATAAATAATTTTGCACCATAATAATATTATTGGTTGTGTTATTTGTTTATTTTTAAAAATAAATTAAAGTTTCATTCAAATAAAAAAGAGCTTATAAAAACTTGATTTTTATTTAAAAGAAAAAGCTTATAAAAAAAGAAAAGAAAAGTGTCATTTACTAGAAAATTAATTAATATATTTTTGCAAAAAATAATTAATATATTTAAAGTATAAATTAAAAGATATTATGTTTAAATTTTTAAGCCCAATGGAAATTTTTCTTTATTCGCCTTTTATATTTTATCTATCAAAATTCCAAAATTTACCAAGAAAACGTCTATTGTTCTCCATCATTTCATATTTTCTTTTTTGAAAATATTAAACTTTTTTACATGCTTCGCACGAGGTTACTTGTTGTTAAGTTATAATATTTTTTGTTTTTTTATTTGATAATTTTGATAATTATTTATATTATAGTTATAAAATTTTGAATCTATCCAAATTTTTATACTTTATTCATAATAGAAAAAAATATATTATATTAAAATTAGAAAGAAATTTTAAAAATTCGGTGAATATAAATAAATTAAAAAATAATTAATCTTCAATAATAATTATATAAATAGTAGCAGAACAATTGGTTTGAAAATTTTGATTTGAAAAATAGTAGAGCAATTGGTTTGATAAATTTAATTTAAAATATAATTAACTCTTATATTAAATTAAATTTTGTATGATGGGTGAAAAGAAAAAAAATAAATCTTTGAAGACACTCTCATTTGAAAAATAGAATTAATTGACTCTATCAAAAGAAGAAGTTTTTAGATTGTTGGAATTAAACTACTTATATCAACAATTGCTTTAAGTGATTAGTTTTATTTTTCCAACACTTTGTGCTTATTTTTTTAATTATAAAAACCTCCATAGAAATTTGTATTGTACTTGGAATGTCAAAATATCTGGATTTTGAATATTTAAAAAACTTACTTGAACTTGTAATTTACTAATGATATTTCAAGTTTTTAAGTATAGCTCCAACAAACTTAAGCCAAACAAAGTGAAGATGGATATTCAAGCTTGCAAGAAAATTTAAGTTGACAGTTAGCACTGCCGTCTCACAAGTGATGGGTACATCTCGAGCAAGAACTCATGTCAAGGCGAGTCTAGAAGAAATCCAGCATATGAGTCTCGCACGCGACCATTTGTCTTACACGAGAACTCAGGTCAAGGCGAGTCCAAAAGACATCCGGCATATGAGTCTCGCATGTAACCATTTGTATTGCATGAGAACTCATGTCAAGGCGAGTCCAGAAGAAATCCAGCATTTGAGTCTCATGTTCAACCATTTGTCTCGCATGAGAACTTATGTCAAGACTAGTCCATAAGGAATCCAGCATTTGAGTCTCGCACGTGACCATTTGTGAAACCCTTGATTTTTTAGTAATTGAGATTTAGAATTTGATGGTAATTTTACATCCTTGTCTTTGGTTCGGTGGAAAATTAATATCGTTGATATCGTCTGGTACTCATAGTGTTGTTTGATTCTAAAGTATATTTTAGTGTAATAATGATAGCTTGGTAATTTTAAAATATTTGAGTAATTTATATAAGTATAGCTATTAATATTTTATAAGAATAATAGTAATGTTTATTAAGTGGATAGTAATAATAATAATAGTAGTTCTATAAAAAAATAAAATAATAATAATTTAAATAATAAAATTTTATAGGGTTAGGTTATGGGTATAAAAGAAAGAAAAGGGGGAAATTAGTGTGGTGATTTGCGTGTGCCGGTTGGGAAAGGAGAATAATAGTAAAAAAGGGAGTTGCGGTCTCAAGATTTGTGAGGGAAATAGAGAAAGGGTTTGAATTGTTTATTGTTATGGGTGTGCTTGGGTTATGTGCATAGAAGAAAGAGGTTTAGGTGTTGAGTTGGGGGTTTCGGGTTAATAAAGAAGGAAGAAGGAGACAAGTGCTGCGGCGGGTCCCAGCGGCAGAAGCTGGTTTGACGGCGGCAGTGAGCTGGGGAGTTGTTGCGAGCGCGTGGCGATCGCTAGTTGGCTCGGCGGCTGTTGCGAGTTGAGGTGGCGCACGTGGATTGGTCTGGTGGGTAGAGTCTGATCAGAAGAAGGACAGAGTTGAGGCACCAGTTAGGTAATTTACTTAGGGATTTCTGGTTATGTGTTTAAATTTCATTTTCTAGGAAAATTCCCAATTCTCCTTTTGGAGCTTCAACTCAATTTAATTTCCATAAAGTTAAGAAATTTGGCTTCAACCCTCTGGGAACATACAACTTAATTCTCAAATTTTAGAAACTTAATTCTCAAATTTTGGAAATCAACATCCTAATTTCAAAAGATTAGAAGTTAATCTCAAAAATACTCTGGTCCTTGATTTCATTTAACAGTTCGATTTTGCTTGGGTTTTATTGTTTTATTTCTATTAACATGTTTGTTATGTATAATTAAATGTTAATTAGTTGGTTAATTACTGTTAAACTAACCTGTTCATGATTTATAATTGGAATTATGGATTTATTTATATTGATGTATTTAATTATTGGTCTATTATGTTTTGGAAATTAAATTTAGCATAACTAATTGGTAAGAGGGTTAAACTTTAGTAACTTAATCTTTAATTATTTAATGAAATTATTTAGTTACTGAATGATATTATTTTATTAGAGGACTTAACAAACTATTGTAAGTTGACTAATTTATGAATTGGTGATGGTAAAATTAATTAAGTTATATGTTGTTTTGTTAATGGTGTTTGGAGTTAGATATGAAAATAACTTAAGGTTGGGTGTATTCGTTTTTCGAATTGAATTAGAGTATTGCTAGAATTAAATTGTTATTAGAGGTTGTTAGGATATTACAAACTTGGACTGTATGCTATTCTTGTTTAATTTAGTTAGTCGCGTAATTAATTTGATTGTTTTAATGTTTTGAAAAGAATTGAACTTTTGTTATTGACTGTGTGACACTCATAGCATACATGCATTCACCATTTGAGCTATATCAGAGGGTTGATTAGTGAGTCTTGTAAATTTTTCTCTTTAGGTGGTAATAAGTTCGGTCCACAAAATCATTAGGTTTGAGGGGTGTTTGGATTGCTCAGCGAACCAGGTAAGTTTCGTGGGTGTATTTGTTTTATTTGTGATGTGCAATTTGCTAACTCAATAATATATATATATATTATATACGCCCTTCTTATATATTACCCTTTCTATTTTGATATATAATATTAGTTCTATACCTAAGCTCGCATGTGATTAGGAGACAGAGAAATGCGTGTGTGTTTTGATACATTGTCTGATTGTTTGAATATGAAATTATTTGTGTTATGCGATGGTGTGTTATATGGGGGCGGAGGATGTTTCTGTTCTGTTTCTGTTTTCAGATTTTGAGGCATATTGCCTATTTTGTTTGATTTTGATTTCTGTGGATGTTATAAGGATGAGATTTTGTTCTAATTTTTGTGTAGAGGGATAAGGGAGGATGCTTGTATGGGAAGACCCCGACATACCATCTTATTTGGAATTGTTTGGGATTGATTATTTGATTTCTGTTGTAGAAATATTTCCCTGTCATACATGGACTTACTGAGCGCCTATATATAACGCTCACACCCCCTATAGATTGTTTTGCAGGTCAAGTCGTGTAGCAGTTTCCGTCTTTCTTCTTTGCAGACCATTTATTCAGGTGTTGATAGTAATTAGTTTGGTTTATTTTCAGTTTCCTTTCCGTCTAGAGATTTCCGGATATTTATATTGTTGGGCGGACTTGGTCCGAACCCTTTTGGTGTAATAGGATTTTGGGCATTTCAGCTTTGGATTGAGTGTTGGAACCTAGAATAATTGAATTGCATTTAAATGCAATTGAACTTTAAACTTTGAACTTTGAGTTGGGTTTGCATTTAATTTTCTTTTTTTAAGTTATCGTCAAGGCTTGTGTAGGCAGACTTCAGTCTAGTTATACGCCGGTTTCGACTTTTGGTTTTAGGGTCGTGACAAAAGTGGTATCAGAGCTAGTCACCAGCCGAAAATATTGCTTGGTGAGATTTGTGTTTGTGTTTGTGTGTCACAACGAGGATGTTGTGCGTAAAAGGGGGAAGTTTGTAAGATCTCACATCGGTTATGGATTGAAATTGGATATAATATATAAGTTAGACCAGTTAACTACTTAGTCAACTTGGGTTAACCATTTTAGGTCAGTGAATTTGGGCCTAAGTAGATAACTAAGGCAGTTAAATGGATCTTTTGCAGGCTTGTGCGATCAGACTCTAGTTTAGCTACATGTCGGTCACGGCCCTCGGGTTGGGTCGTGACAATAATGGTATCAGAACCAGTCACCAGCCGAAATTATCACCTGGTGAGACTTGTGTTTGTGTGTCACAACGAGAACGTTGTGCGCAAAAGGGGGAAAGTTTGTAAGATCCCATATCGGTTATGGATTGAAATTGGATATGATATATAAGTTAGACCAACTACCTACTTAGTCAACTTGTGTTAACCATTATAGGTCAGTGGATTTGGGCCTAAATAGTTGGCTAAGGCAGTTAGGTGGATTTTTTGTAGGCTTGTACAGTCAGACTCCAGTCTAGCTGTACGCCGGTCGCAACTCCCAAGTTGGGTCGTGACACCATTTGTCTTGCACGAGAACTCATGTCAAGGCTAGTCTAAAAGGTTTTGGGATTTTTTTTTTATCTCGCACGCTATAAGAATTTGACTTGGCAGTTACAAAGCTCCAACGATCACGTCTCGCACAAGACATATGTGTTTTGCATGAGATGAAAGCGGTTAACTGTTGTAACAGTTAGTGCATTTAATGAAAGTTGGAGTCAATAGGTATCTGTTACATATCTGTTGGAGAAGTCAGCGACTAGTCTCGCGTGAGACATCAGTGTTATGTCAGATAGACTTCATTTTCAAGAAGCAACGGCTATATTCTCAAATATGAGTATAAATACTCACTCATATAACTTTCAAAAGGTTGGATAAAGTATTGAACAAAATGAATAGTTGAGCTTCATTATTAACAACCTTCTTTTTATCTTTTACTCTTTATTTTAAACAATCATCATGTATAGTTAGTTGAGTGATCTATAAATTCAGCATTATTGATGTTTATAGTTAGTCGAATGAGCTAGAAAATATCATTGTTGTTTACTTCCTAAAAAAATGTTTACAATTATATTTCGTTTTCATAATTCACTAATTATGATCTTAATATAATGTATTTTCTTTTTCTGATTACTAAATAAAAATATTTACAGCTAACCTTTAATTGATGGCTTTCTGTCGTCAGCTTGTCTTCTTCACTTCAAGCCCAAAATGGTAAAAAACAGTTATAGGGCAGAAAGAAACAAAACCACCAACATAATATGCACCGTAGCGTACCATATAATTTCCCACTAGGGTTTTTAAGATTAGGTTGAGGCTCACTCTCATTTCTCTGCCGCATTGGCTAGGGTTTTCCACACTAGTTGAAATTTTCTTATCATTTCGTCTCCATTTTCTTACATACCAGACACTACTCTCTCTAATTTCGTTTCAATATCAGATCGGTTTTTCAATCATGGGTTCAATTAAGTTATAGAGGGCTCTTTGTTGAAGGGTTTTTAATCTTTCTTTATCTATTCGACTATCCTTAGAAATGGCAACCATGAACCCTTTCGATCTCCTCGGCGACGATGACAATGAAGACCCAACTCAGCTTATCGCCGCCGCTCAGCTCAAGGTGGTCGAAAAGCCTAAGAAGCCGTCTGGAGCTGCTCCGCCTCAACCTCAAGCTCAGCCTGCTAAGTCGGCTAAGCTTCCTACAAAGCCTCTTCCTCCTGCTCAGGCTGGTGAGCTTCGATTCTTTTTATTTCTTCTGATTTTGTTATATTTAACTTTTATTTTGAGCTTTTATCGGTTGGCGTTTAAAATATTAGCTTTAAAGATAATTGCAGAGTTGTACCTACTGAAAACAGTATCAGTGGGTTTTGTATTCAGTGTTTAGAAACTGGTTATTTTACCTTTTTGAAGTTGGAGTTCATGTGATATTTATTTCAGAAGAATTTAGTTCTGATTTTTTACTTTTGTTCGATGAGGAAATATGGCAAAAGAACTAAGAGGGGATAAATCTACCTTATTGTCTGGCCGCAATCCGAAAAAGTTTGTTCTTATAATTCTTTTAGCAATATTTGGTTTAATGTATTAACTTTAAATTGTCTTATTTGATTTTTCTTGTTACATTTCATGTATTTAGTCATTAGCCAATGGCTCAGTCTGTTCTTTATTGGATTCTAGTAGACTCATAGCTGCATTTATGCAGTTCAAAATAAAGTAACTCCCTTGTGGACCTTTTTGTTTTGGCTGTTTTAGCATGCACTTTCGAACTTATTAAAGTTTTGATAGTGGTCTGATTATTTCTCTCTTCAAATATTTTTGTAATTTCTTGAAGTGTTTATTTGTCATACTTAGTTTGAATCTTATTACTTATGGTTCTGTCAGTTCACTTTGGGCTATGAAAGAAACTGCAGTATTTGAGATAAAAATACTCTTTTCAGTTTCATGTTGTTAACTCTATGTGCATCCTAATTTTTTTTTTGTACATTATTGCGTAGTGAAAGAAGGTAAGAATGAAGGTGGCCGTGGAGGGGCTCGAGGAGGTGGCCGTGGTTCCAGCCGTGGACGTGGAGGTGGCAGTGGATTTAATCGGGATTCTAATATCAACGAGGCTGCCTATGGTAACAACAATGGATTTGCTGGCGGATACAGGCCTTCTGAGGAGGGAGATGCCGGAAAGCAGCCCTCTGAGAGGCGCAGCTATGGTGGTCCTCCTCGGGGTTACCGTGGAGGACCTCGCCGAGGTGGTTTTAGCAATGGCGAAAGTGGAGAAGGTGAACGCCCACGAAGGGTATTCGACCGCCGGAGTGGTACTGGTCGTGGGTTAGTATTTGTTTGTGTCATCTCATCAATGTGCTAAACGTATTTATTTCCAAGTTATTGATGACTCTCATTTGTCCTTTGTATTCCTTATCCTAGGAATGAGATCAAACGTGAAGGATCTGGTCGTGGTAATTGGGGGACTCCTGCTGATGACATTGTCCCGTAAGTGCCTTGTAATCCCAAGACAATTAGTTCCAAAAGCTCTTCTCGTTATATGTGAGCTTATGGTTTAGTTCAAGGCATACTTATTATTTACATCTGTGGTTATTTGCTAAATTAAGGGAAAATGAGGAACCTGTTGTTGAAATTGAAAAGAACGTTGGTGCTGAGAAGCAACCAGGAGAGGAGGATGCTGCCGATGTCAACAAGGACAGTCCAGCAAATGAGCCTGAAGAGAAGGAGCCTGAAGAGGACAAGGTACATTGTCTTTTCTGGAATTATTTGTATTTTAGTTTCATGTCATGTAGATTTGTATGATAAGATTGAATGCCATTTATGGCTCCTTTTTCGCAGCGCTATGCTGCTGCATGTATCATTGATTACCTAGTTACAACCAAAAGATTTGACATATTGACCAAATGGCAGATGCTGTTTTTATTTGGCAATTGGGCGCAGTTCTTCATTTTCTTATATATGTTATATGATCTTTGATTTTCTGATGATGCATATGTCTTTATAAAGGCTGTGTTCCACTGTAGCTGTCCTAGTAGCCTTTGTTCCGATGTTGTGTTGGTTTCCTATTTTTGAGAAACTACTGTTGTGTAATTGTGGTTCGAGCTTTTTGCCTTTGAAAGAGTGAAAAATCGATAAAAACATTGCGATGGGAGGAACCTGTGCTGAAGCTAATGTATCTTTTTTAGACTAAATTTTGAATTCTTACAACTTATTTCATTTTGTCAGTGATTCATATTGTACTTCTTTTCCTTGCTTAGATGGAAACATCTTTAATAAATGTGTATGCAATTTTTTGTGACAGATTTAACTTATCTTTCTGGCTTCATGAATGGAGAGATTTAGTCTGTTAATTGGGAATGCGTGTAGGTGTATTAAATTGCTTGTGTTTACAGATATTTAAGTATAGTCTTTTGACATGGAAAGAAGTTATCTCACCTTAATTGAGTGGCCTTGTTGAGTTCACTGCATCAGTGAGGTCGGCAGTAGCCTCCGGTGGAATACTTCTGACGCTGTTTTTCGTTTTTATAATTTTGAAGTTCTAAACAACGACGACTTTTAATTTATGTTCTTTATGTGGTAAGTTTTATTCCCTTTTTGTGAGTAGGAAATGACATTGGAAGAGTATGAGAAAATTCGCGAAGAAAAGAGGAAGGCTTTGCTGTCATCAAAGGCTGAGGAACGAAAAGTTGATGTGGAGAAAGAGTTTGGCTCCATGCTTCAGCTTTCAAACAAGAAGGAAAATAATGACATCTTTATCAAACTGGTAACAACAATGATCATGATGCTGTAATAATTTATATTTAAGAAATGGTTGAATAGACATTGACTTGTAATCATTTGTATCCAAGGGTTCTGAGAAGGACAAGCGGAAGGAGGCTGCTGACAAAGAAGAACGAGCCAAGAAGGTGCTTATCTTTTAGTGATAGCTTCCATTTTTGTTTGGTGCCACACATATTCCTTGCTGGGGTGCTTTTTTTTTTTTTTAAATGCTTTTTGTTACTGTGCTAACCATAAACATCAATATGATAGTTAGGTCTTTGGTGATTTATTTTTTTGCTTGAAATGCTAAAGTGGAATTTGCTTGTAGGCTGTCAGCATTAATGAGTTCCTGAAGCCTGCTGATGGAGAGAAGTATTACTCTGGGGGCCGTGGTCGTGGCCGAGGCCGTGGTCAGAGAGGCGGATATGGTGGAGGGGGACGTGATGTTGCAGCCCCATCGATTGAGGATCCTGGGCAGTTCCCCACTTTGGGTGGCAAGTGAGACAGTACTTCATATGTAATGTTGCAGAGGGCATAGTACAGTAGCGTCTGTGTCCTCTGCTGGGTTCTGGAACTCCCGTCAAAAGTCAGCAACAGAAATGTTGTTTCATGCATTAAAAAAACCCTTTTAACATTTAGTCTGTCGGGTGTAAATTTTAGATATTCCTCCATGGATATCTGCCTCAGAATTCCTTCTCGACTTTGATATGCATGCATACTTTTTTTTCACTCTTTTTTTCCTTTTTGGTTCAAATTAGGGATATGGAGTCATTATTATGTCTTGGTCTGGGTAGTGGCATCAGTTTTGGATTGTAATAGGTCGTGCACTTTGTAGTCTTTTCTTAAAATTTTCTGTCTGCTGTGGCTCTTAATATTAATTTTTCATAATGCTTCAAGCAAAAATCTTGAGTTCCTCTGTCTGAAAGTGAAAGGTTCAACATATTATCAAAGAGTTGCAGGTTGAAAATTGTTGGTTCCTCTCTTGGGAGCCATTGGTTTAGTAAGGTGAATTTTATTAACCATCAAGGGGTAAAGAAATCAAAACAAAATGTTACGATTAAGAATTTAATTTCATTAAGGCATAATTTGACGTTAACAAATGAAAAATAATGTAATATTATGGCTGCTGTCAGTCTACTAGGTGGATTTTTACTGTTTCGTTACTTTGGTAAAAACGAACGTGACGATGTTGCATGCATTTGCATCGGCTTTAATTTGTTGCAATTTGATAGCCAGCCACACTTGTGATTGTTCCTCGCAATGATTAGTAGCTGATGGAGGAAAAAAGGTCCAGTTCTTTCTTTCAAAATGAAATTGTTTTTATTTTAACTGTGAACTTCTGAAGTACTACTGGAATGTACTAAAAGGGATCTAAATCTAATAAATGATAGTGTAATTGTGGGATATTATATTTTTGCACTACCAACTTTATACTATATTTTCAACTTTGTAACAAATATGACATTTTTTTAAAATACAAATAGATTATACCACTTTAAAGTATATTTTTAACTTTGTAACAAATATGATAATTTTTTAAAATTGAAATAGATTCCACTGTAAATGAAAATTTTGAACTAAATTGAAAGAATCTAATTTATTTATGATTAAATAGGGTCCACATATAGGAGTTTTTATGATGGCAGTTGATTTTTTGGGTTAATGCTTTAATATTTGTTTTGCTAGCAACCTATTTTCGCTCATTGGGTGATTGAATAGGAGTTTGCCACAAATTATATTTTAACCAATGAGGTTAACTTAATTCAGCAGATCCACACATAAGTTAAATTCTTTGAATTTGGTACAAAAATTTAATTTTTAGTGCAATTTGTTTGAACTTTTCGAGATATGACATATTTGTTACAAAATTTAAAATATAGTGCATTTGTAACAACTTATAAAGTTCATAGTGCACAAATATAATAGGTTTGTAATTGTGAAGATGACTATATATATATATAGTGATGATACCTTTTGTGGTGGTAGTTTCGGCACTACCCAGGGGTGTAGCCACATTGGGGCTAAAAGGAGCGTTGGATCCTATGAAGTTTTGAGAGAAAAATGATGAAGAAAGTCCACAACCCGAAGTTTTAAACTAAATATCTTTGATTCCGATGACTAACATGTCGAAAAAACGTTGTAAACCGAACAACAATCTTAAGAGAAGAAGGCTAGTTTAAAGGTTGCCATGAATGGTCGCCGAAATTGATGGGTATGATTCGAGTTTGCTAACGGGTTGAACAATCCGAAACTAGTCTGGCAGGAGAAGAAGAAAGCCAAAACAACATGTCGTTTGGTGTTGGGCAACGTCGTTTGTCGCAGGGTTCAAATTGGCAAGTCGTTTAGCTCATATCTAGGGCGCGCATCTGGGGAATGAAAACGACGGCGTTTTGGTCAAAATGCTTGGGGCTCTTGCGTTTTAGGAGAAGTACACGAACGGCCCCTAGGTTTTTACAGAATTATGATATGATGCCTAAAGTTGTCCTCTGTGCTAAAAAAAGCCCCTACATAATTTCATATACACTCTTGGACTCATTTATTCATTTCATTTAAGCCCTTCAGATTGATTTTAAATATAAAATTTAATTTATTTTAGGAATTTCTTGTAGGCCACCGCTGATGTTGCCATCACCATTGCCGCTGAAAAAGTGAGACCCCTTACTTGCTCGGCTGGCTACGCCACTAGCACCACCTACCTATGAATTTTGTTAGAAAAGATGGAGAATTATGCTCATGTCTCCAAGTTTATATGCAATTTACTAATAGGTCTTTGATGTATGGTAAACATGAAGGTCCTCAATATTTTGCAAAATACTCCTCTGTCGGGTCCTTCTATCAATTTTCCTTCCCTTTTGCAGTTAGTTTGGTTGGTAAAATTACATTTGTTCCCTTAAATCTCATTTTAGTACTCCAACTTACAAAATATTCTTATTAAAAATATTTTTTATTTTTATTTAAAAAAAATCAAACACTTCATTTGGAAATAAGTCAGACTTCTTCTTCGTTGAAGAGAAGATCTAGCCACCATCTCCAACTACAGCCGCCTCCACAGGATCAGAACCAGGCCACTCCGCCAGATGATGACACCGGTGGTCGCGCAAACCTTGCGCTTCCGCTGGCCCTCTAATCCGACATTGATCGGCATCGGTCTCCTGAAATCGCGAAGAACAAAATTTCCTCTCTGTTTCGTACTGCTTCGATAACCAGAAACCGACCTTGAGCGTCGACCGAGCTGGGGAAAAAAGGGCCTTTATTTTTACCAGTTAAACTAGTTTCTGGAGAATATGCATCGTCTCTCGAGAAAACGATGCTCGCTCTCTCTTCCTTGTTTCAGAATTTTCTCACCAGCCAAACAACAGAAAGTGTCTGTGTCTACCTCCTCACTTCCGGTCCCGTACGTCAAACAAGGTACAGACTCCAGCTCACCACCAAAAACCCACTTGGTTCCTTCAAGTAAACCCACAAGTTTCATCAAATGTAAAACACTCGATCACTGCAAAACCAATGATGTCATTTTGTCAAACCAGCAAATCACTAGTTATATCAGGTCTGGTGATTTGGATTCAGCTCTGTTTCTGTTCAGTAAAATGACGGTAAAAACGACAGTTACATGGAATTCAATTTTAGCTGGCTATTCGAAAAGCCGCGGGAAAATAAAGGAAGCCCGTGAACTGTTTGATAAAATGCCTAAACCAGACACTGTATCTTATAACACAATGTTAGCTTGTTATGTATATAATGCTGATATGGAAACAGCTCAGGCTTTCTTTGACAGTGTACCTAATAAAGACACAGCTTCTTGGAATACAATGATTTCAGGTTTTGCCCGTAATGGGCAAATGGACAAGGCGCATTATTTGTTCTTGAAGATGCCTACTAAAAACGCCGTTACATGGAATGCTATTATTTCAGGGTACATAGCTTGTGGGGATATGGATTCAGCTATAAAATATTTTGAACTCGCTCCAGTTAAGAGCGTGGTGGCTTGGACCTCGATGATAACTGGATACATGAAATTTGGGAAGATTAAATTAGCAGAGAGATTGTTTGAAGAAATGTCCAAAGAGAATGTGGTTACTTGGAATGCAATGATAGCAGGTTACATTGAGAATTCTAAAACTGAGTGTGGTGTGAAGCTTTTCAAAACTATGTTAGAGTTTGGTGTAAAACCAAATCCAGCTACTCTCAGTAGTGTCTTGTTAGGATGTAGTGAGTTGTCTGCTTTGCAATTGGGGAAGCAAATTCATCAACTTGTTTGTAAATCTCCGTTGTCTGGCGATACAACTGCAGGGACATCATTGGTTAGCATGTATTGGAAATGTGGAGATTTAGATGATGCTTTGAAATTATTTCTTCAAATACCCAGGAAGGATGTAGTCACTTGGAATGTGATGATTTCGGGTTATGCCCAGCATGGAGCAGGCAAGATAGCTCTAAGCTTTTTTAACGAAATGATAAAAGCAGGAGTTAGGCCGGACTGGATCACCTTTGTTGAAGTATTATTGGCTTGTAATCATGCAGGATTGGTTGATCTTGGTGTGCAATATTTTCACTCTATGAGTGATCATGGAATTGAGACTAAACCAGAGCACTATGCATGTATGGTTGATCTTCTTGGTCGGGCTGGTAAGTTAAATGATGCTGTAGATTTGATAAAGAGAATGCCTTTTAAACCTCATGCTGCTATATTTGGAACTCTACTGGGTGCTTGTAGGATCCACAGAAACATAGAAATAGCAGAGTTGGCTGCGAAGAACTTGCTCGAACTTGATCCAACAAGCGCAACAGGTTATGTTCAACTAGCAAATATTTATGCAGCTCAGAATCAATGGGATGAAGTTGCCAGAGTTAGGCGATCAATGAGAAGTAGCAAGGTAGTGAAGACCCCTGGGTATAGTTGGCTTGAAGTTGAGAATGTCGTCCATAAGTTCCGGTCAAGCGATAGGGTTCATCCAGAATTGGATTCCATACACAAGAAACTGAATGAATTAGAGAAGAAAATGAAGTTGGCAGGATATGTGCCGGAACTTGAATATGAATTACATGATGTGGGACGAGAGCAGAAAGAGCTGCTTTTGCTATGGCACAGTGAGAAGCTGGCAATTGCTTATGGCCTCATCAAATTGCCATTAACGACTCCAATTCGGGTGTTCAAAAACTTGCGCGTATGTGGGGATTGTCATCTTGCTATAAAGTACATAACAGCTATAGAAAAAAGAGAAATTATTGTCAGAGATAATATAAGGTTCCATCATTTCAAGGATGGACTTTGCTCTTGTGGTGATTATTGGTAGGCTCACAAATTTGTACAACCTCGTTCATTTTTTTGAAACTAGCTCAAAAATTTTGGGAGGCATCTGTCCTGTTATCTTGATATGCTCTAAATCAAAATATGAAATTTCACATCCCATAAGACTAGATGAACAAAATAAGGTAAATACTGGTATTCACCAATATTCCTAATTTGTACAAATGATTTCTGAAAATCGAATTACATTTAAAAGAATTGAAAGTCTAACCATTGCCCAACTGATGAGAAAAAGCAAATCATAAACAAATAAATTTCTTATCTAAGCAAATGAAACCGAACTAGTATTACATGACATAACAAACATTGTCAACATCACAACCCACTTCCATTTAAGAAGAGCAGCAACCCGACTTCTGATTGACAGGCTGTCCCCTAATTTGCACAGTTGGTGGCCTTGCATTGTTCATTGCTGGTTGGCTGGCCATCCTGTAGTTAACAATATAGTAAGAAGAGGTAAATAGTCAGGACATGAGCGTGTATTAAAAGAATGTACTAGTGAACAAGTAATTTATTCAAATCTTCTTTCCTTAGATAACATGCATATACAAGAAAAGGAGCATTAGATTACCTGTTCTTAATCTCAGCAGCCATGGCCATGAAAGCCTGTTCAACATTTGTGGAGTTTTTAGCACTTGTTTCCATGAAAGGGATTCCAATTTCATCAGCAAATGCCTGTGCACAGAAAATCGCAACCTCAGTAACAAAACCTCTAGAAATTACCTAATAGTAACTAAACTAAATCTTTCAACAAATAAGCAGGCATGTGAAGGAATCTGAAATTATTGTTACCTTTGCAGTCTCATATGAAACAACTCTGTTTGCTGTGAGGTCACACTTGTTACCAACTAGAAGCTTGTTCACATTTTCACTAGCATAACGGTCGATTTCACTCAACCATTGTTTGACATTGTTGAAGCTCTCTTGATCTGTAACATCATAAACAACCTAGCAAAAAGCCACCATAATTTAGCGAAAAATATGAGAAGCAAACCATCCAAATATCTTGTTCAAATAGCGAATGCAGAACTTACAATAATGCCATGTGCACCTCGATAGTAACTGCTTGTGATAGTTCTAAAACGTTCTTGTCCTGCTGTGTCCCACTGCACATTTACATTGGATACGCAACGTTAAAGAAATTTGCTATCACTTATAAGAAATATCCCATAACAATCTAGAGATATGGACAACTAACTGCTCCCAACAACCTCCGGAAAGTTATATGTTTCACAGGATTAAGACCATGGAATTTAAATCCAGTTGCAATCAAATCAACGCAGATGCTTAAGTAAAAACAAGGGATAGAAAACATAGCCGAATGAGATGATCTGATAACTTACAATTTGTAGCTTAATAGTTTTGCCGTCCTGCTCCACAGTGCGAATTTTCTGCACAACACAACAAGAAAAAATCAATATGCAAGCTTTGGAAGAATAAATAACAAAACGTCAAAGGCGTTATATGTGATAATGGGCAAATAAACTCAAAATTACTTACAAAGTCAACACCAATGGTACTGATGTAGCTCTCGAGATAAGAATCATCCTGGTTACCAGGAAAGATTGAATAGAATCAGAAAGCATATTAAAAAATCATTAACACAAACTTGAAATGCTACCATCCAGTTACATAACGGCCATCTTAATTTCTTGAAATAAAACTACGCTAATTGTTTACTTATCAGTAGCTTCTAATTAAGCTTCCAACATAATTGATGTCAAATAATACTATGCCGCTCCAGCCTCCAATTAGAGGGAAAAAAAAAAAGGATGATACCATTGAATTAGAAAAAGGATAAATAATAATAATAATCAAGAAGACAACAAAAAAAATAGAGATGTGTCTATAAGTACAGGTGGTAGGAACTTACAGCAAACCTCAGAAGTAGACAAGATTTGCCGACACCTGAATCTCCAATTAGCAAAAGCTTGAACAAATAATCACTGAAAAATTTAAAACGAAACAAAAAAAAAAAAAAATTACAATTCGATTTCTTGTAAATAAGCAAAATTAATAAGTCATGTAAACTGATCTGAATTCAGAAAACCTAGATCTAAGCAATCAAACCAATATCAAATAAAAGAATTAAATCGACAATCAAGTTAATTAAATAAAAAATATTAACCAAAAACCAAATCATGTTAAGAAAAGACCTAATCAGCGAATTAAGTAATTACAGATCCAAGAGAATTTAAAGCTATATCAGACATAACATGATCAAAATAAAGAAACTCAATTTTATAGGATTCAAGGACGATAAGATTAGAGCTTACTATTCAGGATTCATGATTCCGGCGTAAAATAATTAGTTGAATATCAAGAATTAGAATTAGACGCTGGAAACAGGGCAAAAGTATTATGATTCCCGCGAAAAGCACACGCCGTGCGGAATAATGCTGTGAGAAATAACCGGAGTTACTGATTATCGTCGGAAATAAAAGAGAGCTTTTTATGACAAAGGGAAGATGTGATCGAGGAAATTTCGGTGAGGGGTGAGAGACGTGTATTTAAAAAGGACCCGATTTCGTCGGAATTTATTTGAAGTGGTTGTGACGTGTCAGCAGTATGTAATGCTTGCCACGTGTTGTACACTTTGTATTAATTTTGTTTTTGAGAAAATAAATACACTTTGTATTAAAATTACAAATTTTTCATTTACTCTTTCTTTTCTTCTTTTTCTTTTTTTAATATTACCTCCGTTTTTTAATTGGTAAGATTTTAAGATTTTTTATTGTTTCAAAATAGATGAGACTTTTAATATTTTGAGTAAATTTATGATAATTTTGCCCTTTATCTTTTAGTGGATGGGAAGAAAAAAAATAATTGTTTAATGAGTTTTATGACATGTACAACCAAAGAAAATGGAGAGAAAAAGAGAGAAAAAACTAATATCTGCAGGCGTTAAATGCCTAGATAAAGGAAGAAATTGGTCTGAGTGTCAGGTGTGTACAAAATGGGTGCATTTTGTGAGAAATGCAACCAATATCTCCAATACATTTCATATAAAATGGTGCATGATGTCTGATATGCACCCAAAATTTATATTGAGTGGAAAAATAAATGATAAATTAATAATTGACATGTAATCCATCATTTCTTTATCTGACAGAGGCACCCTTTTTACTGCGTCAGCGTCATTTTAGCAGAAGGTGTTTGAAAAATAAACATTTTCTCTCTTCCTTTTTAAGGGCTTTTTGAAGAGAAAAAATTTAAGAAAATTTTGGGTGGAAGAGTGAAAGTCTCACTAATTTAGAAACGGAGGTAATATATATTAAACATATTTGGAGAATACAATAAATCTTGCAATAAATCATTCTGGACACATGTATTGAGAATAAAATTTAAATTTAAGTTCGATCTAGCAAGTTGAGGAGCTACAAAATTACAATGTTATGAAGAAGTGTAAACGATATAATCTTCAAACATACCGTCAAAAAAAAATTATAATCTTCAAACATTACCGTTTAAAAAAAAATAACATTACCGAACAATATATAATTCATGTCAAACTGAATCAAAATAATATTCAACCATTTGAATTAAGCTTAGTTAAAAACCATTTGAATCAATTACCATTTATTTTAATTTAAAAAATAATTTTGATGGTTAATATAATTTTTTTATAATTTATTAAAAACTATATTAATTCTTATGTATAACCTTTTTATATTACAGGATTTTATTTTTTATTATAAAATTTATTCTTATAAAATTCATATTATAATAAAAATAATATAAATTAGAATCATAATTTATTGAAGAATAATATTTCAATTTATAATTTAATTTTATTCTTAAAAATATTATTTTAATTATATTAAACATTATATTCTCTTAAGAAATATTATTATATTTTTTACGGGAGTAAATGTTTATACTCCTCATTTATGTTTTTGTTTTCATTTTTTGAAAGGTCAGATTTGTTATATATCGATTATGTAAATTTTTTTTTTCAGAAAAAAAAAGTACTAATATGTAATCAATGTGGATCTTAATTAAACGACATTATCCTATTACTACTATTTAACAAAAAATAATAAGCTAAATTCTCGTAGCCATATAACTATACATTTATAGTCTTAAAATATGGTTGATATGCACTTCATATAATTATAAATCTACCTAAAAACCACATAAGCATTTTCATTTTCAAATAAAATAAGAAAAGGAATATGTATATGTGGAAGTCAAAGAATTTGCAAAAGAAAGAAAATTGTAAATTCGTTGTTGCTGAGAAGAAGTTTCGAATTCGATAGAAATACGAAACCAATTTGTTTAATGTTTAGTTGGGTGCTTTGAAGCTGCGCGTTTGGGCGGTAAATAGTATTGCTTGTACTCTTAGTAGTTAAAACGACTTGACGTCTCAAGTGTAGAAAGTGCATGTAGTAACACCCGGCCGGGAACGAAAAAGAGAAGACGGAGGCACAAACGAACAAAAAGTAGTAGATTCTTTTTAATTAAAAAAAAAATGTAAATCCAATAACGCGCTTGTGATGGCACGTGCATGAAAGCTGTTGTCTTTTAAGAAGTTCTAAAATGACGGGCTTATAGAATACTTGTAATTCATTTTTGTTTGCAAATTGCGTTGTAAAGTCCCTCCCTGTGGTCTTCATTTATTTTAGTCATAAATATGCCTTTAGTTACTCCAAGAGGTAGTCATAAATATAAAATATGTAAATATTAGTAGTAATAAAAGAATAACAAAATAGTGTTGTTTTAATTTACCCAACTTGTTCCCAAAAAGAAAATTACCGAATTCAAATTTTATTTTTTTAAAGAACCAAACTCGAATACAATTTATAAGTTTGAGAGCACAATTGTTTTGACTGAAAGTACAATTTAGATTAGGCCCCTTCCGTTCCACATATTAGCTTTTAATACAAAAATAAATAAAAGATCTCTTCCTCAGAGTTTTAAAAATAAATGGCTTTCAATTATATTTGCCATTGGGATTAAAAACCTATTTTTCTATAGATGTGATTGTGATTTTTTGTAATTAAAAATATTTTTTTAATGCAGTAATTTCTAAAAAATTTGAAAGTGGAATAATTTTTTACGAAAGTATTATTTATCCTAAAAAAAAATAAAAGAATTTACATTGTTTGAAAAAAAAAAATTTGTGTTAGTTTTCATAATGGAAAAAAATTGTGTTTAACATTTTTTTTCTTTGAACAAAAAAACTTGTAGACGGACATTTCCTTAAACATTCTTTTCAAATAAAAGTGGCCTGTATTGAGGAGCGGCGCTTGTTAGTAACCAACGAGGAAACCTCCCAAAACGGACACTTTCTCTCAAACCAAACATCAAACAGTTCATCTTTCCCAAGAACAACAGCAAGAAGAAGAAGAAGATGCAGCGATCATCGAGCAGTTCTCGTGTGGCTGAAGAGTACTTCGACAATACAAACACAAATTACACTGACAAAGAGCAGCTGCAACTTCCCACTTACGATCCTCTTTCTCACGTTGCCAAGAAGGAAAGGTCTCGTCTCAGATCTGCAGAGAACGCAATCCATCTTATCCCTCTTGTCCTTGTTCTCTGCGCCATCATACTCTGGTTCTTCTCCAATCCAGGTACGGTTATTAAGAATTTCTGCTTCTGAATTACTTCAATTGCTTTCTACTTTAATTTCTAATAAATCTTCAAACTTAATCAGTTCACTTAATTCTATGTTCATAGAGGTACTCTCTAGCTCACCAACCAATTACAATTACTCTCTTTGGTATATTAGTTCAGAAACATTATCAATGATTGGGTTCTTGTAGTTGAGAATATTCGGTTTGTTGGTATCCCTCGAATCAAGTTTAATTATTATAATGACATGAGGTTTGGTCTATGTTTAAAAAAATGAGGTTTTTTTTTTTTTTTAAAAAAATTATATCTTTCTATTAACGTAGTTCTCGATCTAATTATGCTTTCTTTTTACGCAAGTGATAATATGTTTGATTAATAAAAAGAGATTGCTTAAACTTGTAGGTTTCTTGTGCTTCATAGCTACACTATTAGATACTTATCCTTTGATACCAAACATTTATACGTAATTAAGCTTTATAATAGTAATTTGAATTTTCAAATTGTTTATGGTACCTTTTACCTTCTGCTTGATGGATTGGAGCCTTAGATTACTTGAACAATCAATGATTTCCCATTATATTTTCAAGATCAAGAACGCAAGTTGGTTTTGTTGATTGAATCCGAAGGCTCTGTTGTTCTTCGGACCTCATCCTTGATAATACCTTCAGTTCATGGATAAGACTATAATTTTGAAAGGACAGAAATTGAGATCACTGGCTTCATATATGATCACATTTGGGTTTTGGTTTTTCAGTCTTAACCGATAGAATAGATGCTGAATTAACAACTTCTCTTTGTCACTTTGTCTTCCTCATAGTTGTAGTGTTGTGGGATTAGCTTTGATGAATTAGATATATGTAAGATGTAGCTTTAAGTTCGCTTGTTTTGCAGATAAGTATGTTGACCGAACTTAAGTTCACTTGGATGATACCATATCTTGTCTTTTACCCCATATGATTTTGTGCCTGTGTTATTATAAATTTGACAATTTATAGAATTGTCAAATTATTAAAATGTGTATTCATTGTAAAGAAGTATAATTTGCTATTACTTGATTATGTAGTTTGTAAACTTACAAACTGAAGTGCCATTCCATCCCACATACATTTATGAATACAAAACCCATGATTTCACTTAAAGATACTGTGAATGTATTAAATGATAATATAAATTTATATAATCATGTAATGTTTACTTTTTTTGGATCATTCTCTAATTTCGAAACCCATGTCATTGGCAGAGTCAAGGGTTTGATAATTGTTGATGAGCTTGATGATGACATCAGTTTGTATCGCAGTCCGCCATGGAGCATAGAGAGCCAGAGCAATTCAATCAAGCTAAAAGAGCTGGTTCATTACATCTCGTTGAAAGGTTTATCAAAATGTTTGTAGAAGTTTGCTCTTAAACGATTATCATGTTTGTGTAAGTTTTCCATTGAGATGTTTGCTCTTTAATATCATATAATATGTCTAAAATACCTTTTATGGTATAAAAAGCTTTTTTTTTTTTGGTTGAGATTATTAAGAGTAGGTAAGTTTCGATAGAATGAAGGAATGAGGACATTATATTTCTATACCATGCTGGGAAAATGACATCTACTTTTCATGTCACTCTTATAATGCTATTTCTATTACAATTGCTTTCTTAGAATATGAAGCAACAACGCGCTCGTAACTTGTAACACAACAAAATCATCAGGATATCTACACAACAAATTACAATACAGGGAGATGATTTTGGCGGTTCAATTTTTTTTCAGCAGAGGCTCACATTCAAAATTTGTATGTTCCATGATTGGTCCGAGCCTAACCAGTTTAGGTATGACAACATTGTTCCGAACAGAGCAAACAATTGGATCCTCCCACTGCAACAGTGTTCCAACGAGATTTGCACGAATAGTTAATGGGAAGACACGAGGCCATCTTTCACTTCCATATGACTTGAAAGCTTCTTCAATTGAAGCAGGTCCAGAGTCTATTGCTTCTGCAAGCTTTCTTGCTAGAATCACAGAATCCTCCAATGCACAGCAAGCACCTTGTCCTAGATTGGGAGTCATTGGGTGCCATGCGTCTCCAACTAGCACAACCCTTCCATTTGAAGCCGAAGGGCTTATGGATGGCCACAGCCAGCGATCTACGAGAGGAGTTTTACTTAAGGTTTCATCTGGTGATAGATCTATCAGGTTCAGAAGATCAGAAGACCAATTGCTGACTAATTTCTTAGCTTGTTTCTTCAACTCAGAAGGATCAGTAATTCTGGGACCTGTAGTAGTTTAAAGATAACAGGGATGATATAAGAAATAGTTCATTAGCCAAAAATAATATTATGGGATTACAAGTATATTGACCTGGAGATGGGCTGTTGAAGCAGATAAACCAGTAAACTTTGGTTGAAGAAACAGGAACATATCCAGCACGAATCCCCCTTCCATATACATAGTTCACCCTGGGTTCAAATGGTTGGCCATTCGGATAAAACCCTAGGCCGCGGTACGCAATGTGCCCAACATACTTAGGCTCGGAGAATCCCATCCACTTGGCGACTAGAGATCGAACACCATCACAGCCAATAACAATCTGTTAAAAGAATGGGTATGCTTATAAGCCTCATAAAACGAACTTAATCCCAGAAATTCGACATTCGGACATTGCATAACCGACCTTGGCAAGTAACTGGGTTCCATCCTTTAGTTGCAGAGAAGTTTCTCCATTCTCAGTTTTTCCAATGCTTTCTAATCCTGAAGAGAAACGGACTGTTCCCGTTGGCAGCCGATTAGCCAGAGTCTCCAGAAGTATTCTCCTCTCTACTGCACGAACTTCTTGGCTGACCCATCGATTAATTCAAATTAGTAAGCTCAGAAATCATAACATATAGTGTTATTTTACTTACATTCAACAACATACTATTTACCTTTCATCTTCATCTTTAAACCGGAAAGATCGAAGCTCTCTTCCATCTTCTGACTTGATCACTATCCTGCACAGCTGATCACATGAACAGTTGTATAATGTAACGACATTCATAATGCAATGTCTAATAAGAAAATATAAACCGTGAAAACAAAATTAAAATATACCCTTGAATTTCAAGAAATTGAGTCCTGAGCTCACTTCCAACTCCAATTGCATCCAATACCCTCCATCCATTTTTGAAAAGGGTAAGTGAGGTTCCACTAGTTCTAAGTGATTCTGCCTGCTCCACCACTAACGATCCAATTCCAAGCCTAGACAAGACATCATCATCATCAATTGCGAGATAATGAATAAAATAAATTTGCTATAAATCTCAATTAATCCAATAAAATCCCATGAAATAAATGAATTAATCTAACCTGTGAAGAGAAACTGCAGTAGCGAGGCCAGCAATTCCAGCTCCTACAATAACAATATCTTGCTTAATAATATCACTATCAGTTTTAACAGCTCTAATAATAGATAAAGACTTGGGTTTGGTTCTACTGCGGAGAAGAAAAGAGGACTGGGTTTGCGGGAATGGTAGTATCGAGAGAAAAGAGTAAGATGATGCTAAGGCTAAAGCCATTGATGTTTGGAGGGGAAATTAGTGGTGGACACGACGAGTAATTATACAGTGGAGCGGTGATTCCACGTCATCAAACTGATGTGGTGTGACAATTCCATACAAAGATGACATCTATCATGAAAAGAATTAAAACATAAAATAAGGAAAATTAAAAGCCACCCACGTTTTGGCAAAAAAAAAAAAAATTTAAAAACCGCCCACGTGAACTTCTTTCTTCAACCTCAGATTCTATGGTTTCGATATGGGTTTTCCTCCACCACCTAAAAACAAAGAATTATTTAAAAACAAAGAATTATTCATTCATCTACTTACTCTTTCTTCTTTTAATTGATAACTACTAACCAGATTTCCATTTTATTTTGATGAAATGGTTACTGTGTGTTTGGAGAAGGAAGATGAACAGCCAATGGTCTTCACTGAGAGTTTTTTACATTTATTTTTCTCCGGCGTGGATTGAACCTAATATTACATTTATTTCTCGCCGGCGAAGATCAACCTAATATTAGATTTGTTTTTATTTCAGAAATTCCATCCAAAGAATACCCACCTTCGACTCTCGTCAATGTAACGGTGGTCGGTAAATTGCCGGCGAAGATTGAACCTGACATTGGATCCCCGACTTTTAATTCTTTGAACTTGAAAAGATGCAGAAAAAAGAGTTTGAAGGATGAAGAAGAAGTCACGTGGGTGGCTTTTAATTTTCTGTATTTATTTTGTGTTTTAATTATTTTCATGATATTTATCATCTTTTTATTTGGAAAAAAAAAAAGGAGAAATTTTACAATTTCCTCTCAATATTTTACCCGTTTTGATATTTTTCTCCCTGTCCTTTTTTTGGACAAAAATATCATTCATTTATTTTTCCATCGACAATAACCTACTTCTGTCAATTTTTTTGGTTAAAATAACGATTTAAGGACCAAAAAATAATTTTACAGATTATTTTAAAAAAGCTCAAAAATTTAGGGATCGTTTTGAACTTTTCCTTTTTTTAACCTTTCTTCCCCTAGCCGCCGGCCTATAACATCCTAAAAATAATAATTCTTGGATAACAAAAATAACTTAAATGATCAAATTGTAGTTTACCAAAAATATTAGACTAAATGAAAAATGAATCTTAATAATGAATTATTTTATAGAAAATTTATTTAATTAAATGTTTAAAAAATAATGAGATGAGTATTTTGAATAAATTTTCTAGGTTTTGAAAATCGGTTAATTTTTATCACACCGGGCAAAATGCGGTAAAACAGTAAATTCAAAAAATTTACCTTAGTTAATTAGCAAAATATTAAATCAAGTATAAATATGATAAAAATGAAGTAAACACTTAATAAACCCATAGGCAAATGGTAATCAATTGTAAACAAAGATATACCTATTTAATTAATTTGAAAATTTAGTAAAAATAAGTAAAAATCAAATTAAATAAGTATCAAATGTACAATTAAAATTCAGATTTCTTTAGAGACAAACTCAAATAGATATTTGTGACATTTATATCACATGTTAAAGATATAATTTGAAGGGTTTACAATTAAATGAGAAATATGGATAAAAATGGATTAAAAAGTAAATTGTAATTAAATTTTAACACAAGTAAAATTTAAATCTGTCACATACCATGATTG
>CATIWJ010233606.1:0-11320 GCA_949640765.1 Croton laevigatus | reverse complement strand
GATATTTTAGCCATGGATTAATATTTACATATTATAGAGAGAAGAAAGAAAAGATATATAAAGCTCTATATATCTCTAAAGTAGCAGAATCATTACATAATAAGTATATCTTAAGGGAGAATTTTCACATGAAATGAAATGGATAATAACAATAATAAAAGAGCAAAGAAAAGAAAAGGGGGATATTGCATTTTTTGGTCCTATTTAGAATAATTCAATGCACACATGTTATTTATTTCTGCAAAGAGATAGTACTATTGCTAGTAATGACTATGAGAGAATAAGACTTTATTTTATGGATATTATCGCATCAAAATACTTATTACTTCTGTATTATATCAATCCGAAGAGTATTGTTTTGAATCAGATAGTAGGTATATATATAATTAAATTAGAATTTAAAACAATAATCTGCATTTCTATTACACTACTACTTGATTATTGTTTTAAATTGAAATATAATTATAATAGGTTTTCAATAGTATCCCTTAACATATGCTTATTTCGTGTTTATTATGTTAAAATGAGCTTTCACTTGTTTCATATATTTTTATTAGGGACTGCTAGATATGATAATAAATAAAAAAAAAAAAAGAAGTATTTTGAGCATATTTAAAGAGTTTTTAGTCAAAAAAATTGCTGCTAGAGTTTTCTTAGACATTTTTTAATACTTCTGGACTTAGCCTTAGCCAAAGCTAATGGTCAAGGCAGGAGTTACGGACTGCACTTATTTAGACAGCTTGACCCAGAACTTTAATTGACGTTTTGGAATTAAATAATAGCCTAGCAATAAAAATTAAATAGTTTTTATTTGGCACTTTTGTTATATTATAATTTGCCCTAGTTTTAGTTATTATATAAGTGTGTTTTAGGTCTTTTGTAAAACATTCTTCAATAATCTCCTCCCTAATACATTTTTAGGATTTTGTTCTTATTTTCTTTATAGCCATTAGAGGCTAAACTCTTTTCTTCAGTCAAAGATTAATTCGAAGTTGATTTGTTGTGAGATCTTAATGACCTTTATCTTTACTTTTTAATTTCTATTGCATTCATACTTTTACTGTAGCTTATTAGGAAATTTCATCCTTAATATATTTTGGTAATTGATTGATCTAGCCAATTGATTCATTGATATAGCTAGTCGATGAGATTAAATCCGTAATTATTTAGTCGAGTTGATACAAGTAGCGATTGGTATAACTTGATTGTGACCAAACTTTTGGGTTATATTAAGTAATTGCATGATCTAATAAAAATGAATCTTGCTAGTAGGTTTGTTGGTAAAGACAAGGTCTTTCTAGTGTTCATGGCAATCGATAAATTAAATTCTATCACTAGTATTAGGTTTGTTTGTCTGTTAGTGATTTTTCATAGCATTATGTCTTGTCTAATCTATTAAGAATGGAAAGATTGGTCGGAGACGCTAGTTCAATGGCTATATCTTATCTGTGATTTAGAATTATTAAATTATCTTAGAGTCACTAACATAAAAATTTTATACTGAGAATTATACTTTTGCATGTGTTTGTTTTCCACTGTTTTAATTTTAAATTTCCTATTGCGTTGTTTAGTTTTAGTTGTTTTCATTATTGTTTTGAATTCAAACGCAATTATATACATACTATCTAATTTAAATAGAAATAATAATCAGCAAGCAAGAACTTGCAGCGGCGGATTCAAAATAGAATAAGGGTAGACAAGTTTGTCTACCCAATAAAAATTGTAAAAAATTAATAAAGTAGGCTGAGTTTGTCTACCTAATAAAAATTGTGAAAAATTGATAAAGTAGGCTTGAGTTAAAATAATAATAGACTAACAGTAGACACAATCAATGTATGGAGACATTGCTTTAATCAATGCTTTTTGGCGTGATATATACTTATATTAGATAATTTTTAAAAAAATTTTGAATTATTATATGTTATAAAATTTAGATTTTACACAATATGTTTATATCGTTATTTTTTATCAATTTGTTGTTAGTTTTAATTGTTTGATTTTTTTCATATTTTTTATCCCTTATAATTGTGTCTACCCAATTTGAAATTTCTGGATCCGCCACTGAGTATTATTATTATTTTAGAGAAAACTATTGACAGATTATTGGAACCTTAGAATAATTTTCTGCCCACCTAGAAAATTTAGTCCTGAAAATAGTTGAGGTTAACAATAGAAGATCTTAAGAGTCTGCGATAGAGTATATTAGTTACTAGAAAAATATCTAAAAAGAAGACCAGTTAGCGATTCTACACTTCAGAATATTAGTTTATATGATTTATTGTCACATCCCGATCGTCTAAAACGTGTCAGAGTGGCAGAGTTGGCACTTAGGTAGAAAAATTTAAAATATCGACTCAATGACTTAAGTGTAATATTTAGTTACAAATGTGTGCTAAGTAGTAATAATAATAATAATAATAATAATATTAATAATATAATATATTTTAAAAAAATGCTATTATGGGGTAAAAATGAAAAAAAATAGTACTACCTCCGACTTTTTTAAATGTTTACATTTCCTTTTTTGGGTGTCTTTTTTGGTTGTTTACATTTCCATTTATAGTAAGTTTTGTAATTGTTTATTATTATTTCTTCATTGGTATTAGTGAAAAAGTAAGCGGTGTAAAGGATTAGTAATTGTTTATTAGTATTTGTGTATTGGTATTGGTGATTTATTGGTATTTGTGTTTTTAGGGTGTAAAAAATTCAAAAAGACGGAGGTAGTAGTAAGTTAAGGGATCAAATGAAAAAAATATGTTAGAGATATATATATATATATAGGGGTGTTCATTCGGGTACAGGTAAAACGGGTAATTCGGGCAAAATGGGTAAAACAGGTAATTTAATTTGGGTAAAATGGGTAATTTGGGCAAAACAGGTAAGTAATTTGGGTAATTCAGACAATAATTGGGTAGAAAATATTTTACCCGAATTACCCATTCTGCCCGATTTACAAAATGACGTCGTTTTATTAGTGCTTAAAACGACGTCGTTTTTGCTTAGGTTAACTTATTCTAAAACCTAAAAACTGATGTTCATTTTGCAATCTCTCTCGCCTCATTTCTTCATTTCGAATTCCAGACCTAGCAGCCTCCTCTCCTCCTCATTTAAACCAGCCGCTCCTCCACGCCGGTGCCGATCCATCATCACCTCCTCCGCCACTCTCTTTCCCCCTTCATCTCCTCCGCCATTCTCCTCTTCCTCCTCGAAGAGGCCCAGCACTTAAGATAAAAGCGTCTACCTTCTTGAGGATTCGAATCGCAGCTTGAGCTTCCTCTAACACTGACCATCGACGACCGGCACTTCCAACGACCGCAACTCCAACGAATAGAGTAGTGGAGGAGCTACCGAACTATTCCAACAGGTTGGTGCTTCGGAGCTATTTTCTTTCTCTTCTGCTTTAATATGTAATTTTCATTTTAATGTTTTTCTCTTCTCTGTTTCTAGAAAAATATACAATTTCCTTTTCTTCTTCTTTAGAAACTAACTATTTATACTCTGTATCAAGTCTCTTTCATCTTTCATCTAGTTCTATTTCAGTTTATTTGTTCTATTGATTTCATCTTTTATGTAGTTCTGAGTAATTGAAAATTTTAACGAGGTAATTTTTAGAGAATAAATAAGATTTAAACCATTTATATGAATCCTATCAAGATCTGAAATGGTAAAGCTGTTCAAAAACTGCATCTCTGTTTGTGATGATTTCAAATGGTCAAGATCCGAAATTTTCAATTAGTAATTTCCTGAAACTGAAATGCTATATAAACCATTTGTCACATTTGAATTACAGAATTTTGTCATTGGAAATTTCACATGATACGTGCTTTCTGTTTTTTGTCATTGGAAATCAATCAAATGCACTTTTACTACAAATAATATCCGTACATTGCTTTCTGTTATCGTACATTGCGATATTTTGTTCAAATTAATCACTTATTCTATTCTCTAGTTATATTCATTTCTTGTTTTTATTATGGATAATACATGGTTTTAAATTTTTTTGTATATCGATTTTGGAGTTCTTCAGTTTCTTCTCTTGTTTGGTTGCTTTGGAAATTTTTGGGAAATGATAAAACTTGAAATTTTAATTATGGGTTTGTTTTCCTTCTATTTTTTCATTTTTATTTTTCTGCTGGACATTTTTATTTTTCTGCTGGACAATTATCTTAAAATATTATGTACTGATTTCTGGTAGGTTTATCAATTTGCAATTTCTTACTTATGCTAATAATGATCACTGAGTTTCTAAATGAGAATTGATAAATATTCTGGAAACAATGAATTTATGGAACTATTGTCATGATTTTTTTTCTTCTTTGGATTCATTCGGATGGTGAGGTTTTTGGTTCAGTAATGGAAACCCACCTTACAAGGTTATCGCAAGTGCGGGAAAAAAGTAATTAGCATTGTGAATTTGTACTGTGTTTTGCTTAAAACTGGGGAGGCTGCATGTTTGTTGCTTTTAAGATCTGAAGTAAAAGATAATAACAACTTTGCATAGGGCTTAAAGCTGAATTTGAGTAGTTAACAACTTTGTATTGATGTCCATTTGTACTGTTACTATGTTCTGTTTTTATAATATTTGCCTTGTTTCTTGACCTTATATTATAATTTTATTTTTTTTCAGATGTCAACTGGACAACGAACTCCCCCACAAGTGAGCTTGCATTTAAGCCTAGCAAATTAGGAGAGGAAAACACACTACTTACTTGGAAGTTTGACCAAGAAGCAATTAGGAAAGCTTTAATTGTTTTTTGAATTCTTTAATGAAATGTGAGTAGTTACTTGTGAAATACATGGATGCACTGCTTGCTTAAAAGTTGTTTTTGCTTTGGTAGTTTCAGCTGCATTTGTTCAATTTTATGCTCAGGCTTCTATTATTAGATATACATGCATGCACATGAATAATTGCATTTCTATTGAGTATGGAAATAACCAACTCTTCAAAATTAAAGAAGGAAAGGATTATAGATTAGTAACTTTCCCTCATACCTGTTATTTTTTTACAATGCAGATCTGAAATTGCTTGGAAAGATGCAAAATATGCTCAAATATACAAGTACCTTAGAGAGGAGTATGAGGTCACTCAATGACTTGGGAATTTGGATTTCAAATTGAAGTTTCTATATGTACATTTCTGCTTATGTTTTAAACTAGTGTTTGTTCAGAATCTAAAGCAGTAATTTTGTAATTATGAAAGGCAGTTCCAAGGGATGCTTGCTTGAAATTGCATATAAACTGAAATTGCTGAATGAGGTGTAGTAATTCTGTAAAATGTTAAAAATGTTTACTATGTTCATTAATGTGATAATCTCCTTTTGAGATTTTAATTTTTAATTCGGGTAAATTCGGGCAATTCGGGCAAAACGGGTAAAGAAAAAAAAATTCAGAAATACGCTAATTCGGGTAAGGATCGGGCAAAAATTACTTGATCTGCCCGATTGAACACCTCTATATATATATATATATATATATATATATATATGTGTGTGTGTGTACATTTTAGTTGTAATAATAATAATAATAATAATAATAATAATAATGGTGATGAAGAAGGATAAATGGAGGAAAAATAAAGAAACTAGTAGTAATAATAATAATGATCATGAAGGACAAATGGAAGAAGAGTAAAGAAAAGATTTGTCAAATATATATGTGTATACACATGTACAGAAGAGAAAAGAAAAAGAAAGAAGGAAGAAGGACAAAATTATAGTAATAAAAATAATTAAAAAGGACAAATGAAAGATAGATAAATAAAGCAAATTTTAGTTGGATAGATTAAAAGAGAGAGAGAGTCGGTTTAATAGAGTATAAAAAGGAGAGTAAGGTGAGTAGAAAAAGGAAGATTAATAGAGTATACGGAGGAAAAGGAAGAGAAAAGAAGGAGCACAACTCAAATTGAATTTATGAATAAAATAAAATATTAATTGAAATTGTGAATGTCTAAAATAGATGCTAGTAAAATTTAGTTTGAGAGAACGACACTTAGAAGAAGGATGAGCGTCTCGACAAAAATCAGGTATGGTACTTTATTTATCTGACTGCGTCTAATACTTGGACGTGCGTCCAAGTTATATTTATGAATTTTATTTATTTATTTATTTAAATGCTTATGATATTTTTATTAATTATGTTGGAATAGTATTATTTCATTGATGAAATTTACTAATTAACAAATTAATATTTTGAATTATAATAGATGTGAAATTAATAACAAGAGTTAAAACTAAATTATAATTTATTAAATTTAAATACATGCTCTACTTAGTATCGGGTCAGAACTGGTAATGGTAGGGGTATGATATCATACTAGCAGCTGCATAATCAAAGGACCGATGTCCACATCTCAACGGGCCGATGCCTAACTTAATTAAAGGACCGACGTCCATGTATTAATGGATCGATGCCCAAACTATTAAAGGACCGATGTCCACTTGTCTTATCTTTATTTGTCTACCGAATTACTCTATAGAGCGAAAACAATACAAATAAATAAGTAGTAATAAATCCACGATCAGAAGCTCGGTAAATACAAAAAATAAGGTCAGACAGTAAATAAGAAATTAACTAGTCTGCAAATAAATTATTATTTTAGTAACAAATAATGATTGTTGTGAATAAATGGTTTTGAGTTCTTTCTTTTATTCTTGTATTAGATTTGTTCTGAATAAATAAAGTACTCACTGGGCAAAAATGCTCAGCGAGTTATATGCTGTAACTCGCAGGTTAAGGAGTGGTTTAGCGAGAGCTAGAAGATCTGCTGTTCATCATCTGAAGTTTGGCAAGAGGTGAATTTTTAAGTTTGGTATTTTGTAATATTTTACATACATATGCGGTTAGTTTGGCATGTAGAAAGTTAGACTTTTATGAACATTATATAAATTAAGTAGTTGGCCCACAAACGCTATATGTGTGAAAAATGTTATCCAATAAAAATTTAGTTTAGAAATAATTAAATTAGCTATCATATTTATTAACGTGTGACATTCCGTTGCGGCTTTCCGTAAGCCGAGACAGGGTGTTACAGGAACACTTATTATAAGATTAAAACAGGAGGGAGAGAGGCAATATATACTTAAAATCAAAATTCATTATCCAATTTCGGAATAGAATTTTAAACCTTAATTATTTTTATATAATACCTAAACTACCCTTCAAGGATGTTGAGTAAATAAAAAATAAATGTTTTTTTTTCTGTTCTTCATCTTTCCCTCCCTTCCTTTTGCAGAACACAACCATCCACCACCACCAAACTCACCTCATGCCCAATCCTCCGACGAATCAATTGCCACCGCTGCAAAAATTTTTCTTCTCTTCTTCTGCAAAACCCAACCAGCCAACTATTGTAGAAACAACCATGAAAAATCAACAGAAGCTTTCTAATGTTACTATGGTGACGACCACAACAACGACGGCAGTTGATTCAATCACCCTTAGTTGTTTCCAAGCTCATAATTGAAAATGGTTCTACTCAGGCATTCTCCAATATTTCATAGACAAGAGATCTTCACCGAAAATGGATTTCTTTGACAAATTGAGTTACATTTTTTGGCTTAAATTTATTTTCTTTTTCTCTCAAAGGTCAAAACACTCAAATGCAAAGATAAGGCCATCTTCAACGTGAGGAAAAATGGAGAATGAAGTGCTCTAATCGTTCTGCATATTTTAATTTCCAAGAAAAAAATTTTGCAGATCAAAATTTGAGTCTCCAAATTTGGAGACTCAAATTGGATCTCTATAACACTATTTATAATTTTTTATTTATTTTTTTTGTTTGCATGTGCTTTTCTTTTTTTTCTTTTTTTTAAGGATTAAATAAAAAATATTAATATTTTATTATTTAGAGATTGAAATTTAGAGAAGCATTAGAACATACTGTTAAAGTCGCTAGGGTTGCTAGCTTTTTTTTCCTGTGAGTTTGCACAGGTGTGGCGGCTACCGTCTTCGTTAATCTCTAACCTTCGTTAGCTTTTCAATATATTCTTAACATTCGTTAGGTTTTTTTGGCAATTACCTTGGTTTGAATGGGAACTATGAATCAACAAGGGATAATGAATCCTTCGGATGACGAGGAACCAGAGTTTATTCTACCATTACCACCTGTACCGGCAGTGGTGAATGACTATTTACTTGTGGGACGAGTATTTCTGGATAGGGAGGTTAATTATGTAGCTTGTCAACAAATAATGGCGTCTGTGTGGCGACCTAAACACAGAGTGAATTTTCAAAAGATTGGATTTAATCTGTTTACGTTCAAATTCTTTCATGCAGTGGATGTGTAAAGAGTTCTTATGGGTGGACTGTGGAGTTTTAATAATAAAACTATGATATTAAAACAGGTTGATGGGGGAATGAATCCCATGACGATGGAGCTGAATTGGGTTAGTTATTGGGTGCAAGTATATGAAGTTCCGGCGGGGTATTTTCAATTACCAATATGTGAATTCATTGGCAATTATATAGGCCGTTTTGAAGAGGCGGATGAGAATAATTTTTCCTCATTAAGGTGTGACTGTTTGCGGATTAAAGTGACAGTTGATGTACGTGGGCCGTTGAAGCAATGCATGAAGTTGAGAGCTGAAGGAGGTAATAGGTTTATGGTGCTATTTCAGTATGAGAGATTAGCTTCTTTTGTCTGGTTTGTGGAATGCTAAATCATACATAATTGTTTTGTCCTGTGGTATATGCGGCAGGTGGCCAATCTGTGGAGAGAAAGTTTAATGCTAGTTTGCGAGCTCCGATACGTAGGATGGGTAATTTATTACATAACAGATGGATTGGTGATGAGCATGATAATCCATTGGTGGCAAATAGGATGGAAGGGAATCTTATGGAATCCTAGAGGATTATTTCTCAGCAGATGAATCGGGATCGCCAGATTGTTCAATTGCATGAACTTAATAATACAGACAGGGAGGGAGAGCAGGTGATAAAAGATCCGAGGAAACGAAAAGCTCAGGCAGGGGGAATTATGATGGAAACTGATTGTTCGGCGGGTTCTGGTGATGACCAGACCTGCCATCAGCCATGAATCTGTTAAGCTGGAACTATCGCGGATTAGGCCGAGCCGCGAAAGTTCAAAAATTACAGGATGTAATTTTTGTATGTAGGCCAGGATTGGTGTTTTTGATGGAGGTTAGGGTGGATAGGGATCATGTTGAGGCAGTGTGTAGAAGGTTACGGTATTTTGATTATTATTATGTACCGCATAATAATCATGGGGGTGGTGTGGCTTTATTATGGAAAGAGGAAGGAATGGTGTCGCTGTTGGGAACAGGTATGAATTTTATTGATGTGTGTGTAGCGGATGAGAAGGGTGACTGGAGGTTAACAGGGTATTATGGATTTCCAGAAAGGAATAAACGGCGGGAATCTTGGGAGTGTATACATGGTTTGTCATTAGTATCTTTCTTGCCGTGGTGTATAATGGGAGATTTCAATGATATGGTGAATAGATCAGAGAAATAGGGTGGCCAACCGCAACCAATGTATTTGTTGAATGGGTTTAGAAATGTTATTAACCAGTGCCAACTTGTAGATACGGTGTAGCACCCCTTAACCCGACCGTTTACGGTCGAACCAAGATGTGCCACATTACATATTACATGGCATACAGCTCATATTTTTACACTTAATTAAAATATAATTAACAAAATTTACAACATCGAATAATAAAAATTCAATTCTAGCTTCATTTACTATTCCTTGATTTTATTTCACAGTATATGCCTTGCTAAACAATTCTGGTGAGCCTGATACTATTTGATTTTATTCTTCTCGCGTCTTTCAGAAAACCTACAAGTTCAGAATTAACTAAACTTGCTAAGCGATTTCGCTCAGTGGATACTTTTAACCATAAAATAACAATAATAATATTTTCATGCAATTTAAAAATTTAAATGCAACAATTAATCTTTTAATGAAAATAATTCAATAATAATTATTAAAATAATAATTATATCAATATTAAATTTTCTTATATCAATTGTTCAGTTGGCTCTACTAGGAATCTGGTCAACACATGGATAAAGCTTACTGTATTTAATATACTCTAGGCCCACAGCCAGAGCTTCCTATTTTGACCAAAGTCAATTCTCATTTTACCGGCCGTATCCAAATCATTCAAAACGTAACCGGTTGGACCTGATTGCAGGCTCTGCTCGGTTTATCCCAAGTTTGACTATTTTTAAAGTCTAACTTAGTTGGTCGCAGTACTGCTCAGTGTATGATGAATCACACCCTTATTACACTAGTTCACTTACCTAAGTAGAACAAAATATTTATTTCTGAAGTACTTTCTCAATTCCATTCCAAATCATAAAGTATAGCACAAATAACATATATCTCAAATCACCATTTAATCATAAATCATATATATTTTCCATATCATAATTTAATCACAAATAATATATAAATATTTCCAAATCACAAATATTATATTTTTTTTAAATCACAAAATAAATCTCAAATATCAGATTTCATAAAATTTATAATATATTGATAGCAAATTTTAATGCATGCAAATTTTAAGAAAATATATTGGTATTTTCGTAGTTAAAGTATCAAACCTGATTTTTAGCGGTCTCCTTTATTTAACAGACCCTTTTTGTTTCGTATCCTCCTTTCTCTATTTGAACGGACCTAATATCATTAATTCATATATGTATTTTGTAAGAAAAATATTATCCAAATATTTTTCTATAATTGTATCCTTTTTATTTCTAATGATTTTCTATTTATTAAGATCCAAATATTAATAATTAAGTCTCCAATTATTTTTATCAACTTCTTTAATTTTATTAATTTTATAGTAGCCCAATTTTATTCCTTTAGTGTCCAAATACTATATTCTAAATATACTCCATTAAATTTCTATTTAATCTATCTTCTATAACTATTATTTAAATATCTTTTTATTTTTCTATATTAAAATATACAAATATTAACTAATTAAGTCTAATTATAATTATATACATGTAAATATATATTTTTGGTAATAAATATAATACCCACTATTTTTATTTATAAATCTACTCTTTTTATTTTATATTTTTAATTATTAACACCCAAATATTAAAAATCTGGTCTCCAAATATTTTTATACTAAAATTAACTTAATTTAATTAATTTTTTTATAATTTCATATTTATTTTTAAGATCTAAGGAATATATTTGAGTCCTTGAAATATTTAACTATCAAACTAATCTCAAATTAATTAATTTATTAAGTTATTGGACTAAATAGAGAAGCTAAAATAAATTTAGAGGTCATTACCTAAAAAGAATAAAGATGGAGGGATGAATATACATAGCTAAA
>CATIWJ010233420.1:0-16399 GCA_949640765.1 Croton laevigatus | reverse complement strand
TTTTATTGGCCATGGTTCCTCTTTGCTTTCTTCTATTTTTTTGTTTCTAACTCTATGAGGAACATATATATTGGCATGTCCACTATTTTTTATTTTCCTACTTTGGATGTTTTTATTTCCCATTCTTTATGAAGTTTTTTTAATTTCCTTTATATTTACACATTCTTATTTGTTTTTGTCATTTGAAGATAATAAATGCATTATGCATATATTTTGGTTGAAAATCTAAAAAAAGAAACATCTTTTAAGGTAATAGACTTTGATAAAAATGTAATTGAAAAACTATGACATTTATCCAAGGATTTAATAATCAAAATAAATCAATATGTTTTAATACGAGAAATAAGAAATACAATAATAGATAACTGAAATTTTTTGTTTAAAAATGATATTTAGATCTTGACAAAAGAGATTGTATTCAAAGAAAAAAAAAATAGCTCTTCTTCAAATAGTACGACAAAAATTTGTGACAGCTGAAACTAGTAAAAAGGATGAAATAATCAAATATTAATGTAGGAAGAGTCAACACCTCCGTCTTTCTCATTTCTTTACATTCACTTTTTATCTATACCAATAAAATCGGTTTTTCACCAATACCATGACAGGAATAATAATAAATAATTACTAACCCTATAAAATTTACTTTTTCATCAATACCAATAAAATAATAATAATAAATAATTACAAAACTTACTATAAATAAAAATATAAAGAATTAAAAAATTCATATAAAAAGAAAAATGTAAACAATTGATAAAAACGGAGGTAGTAAAAGAAAGCAAAATAGAAAGTAAAAGATTCACGGTAGTTTAAACAAGAAAATTAAGGAAAAAACTTGGAAAAAAGAAAAGAGAGAGGGGAAGCAATGTTTTAAAGACATGACATTTAGTTTTTTACAGTAAAGATATGGCATTTATTAGGGAACAACCATCTGGCCTAGTGGCTGAGCGTGGTGTCTAACGACCCTGAGGTCGTGGATTTAAATTCCATTGCGAACAAGGAAGTATCCCAGTGGTAAGTGATCTCCTTACTAAGCCACAGTGTTTGGGTTCGATTCGCGCTTCCCCCTCCTCTTTAGATAGAGAGTAGAGTAGATGTATCTTTGAAAAAAAAAAGACATTTATTAAATATAAATTTAAATTTATAAAATATCAAATGTTTACAATTTGGAAAATAAATAATGACGGCATATGAATATTATAGGTCGTCCGTTGAAATAGTGGCAAGTTTAACATGAACATAATTTTGGAATGCATATTTTCCGAGGGATGTAAAATCCAAGATTACTAGAGTATAAAATTACATTGTTATTTAAAAACAATTACACTATTGAAATTTGAAATAAATCAATTTTACAAAATTTAAAAATTGAAGTAATATGCATATAAAATTTTTAAATTAGATTATAAATTTATTTTCAACTATTTTAAAGCATAAATATTTTAGTACAATTTGCAAATTAATTTAACGAAATTAAACAATCAAATTTTTTATGTTAGTTGCTCATATTTTTAAACTCCATTCTTGTTATCTTTTTATCAATTTATTCATAAATTTTAAACAAGTTACAGAATTCAATTGAATTTTCACATTTTAAATTACAATTATGAAACTAATCAATAGAATTTATATTCAAATAAATTATATTTACAACCTATTTACTAACGAATTTATGATTCGGGTAAAATGTGCGGATATTAGAACTTGTGACGCGTGAAAATAGATTGGGTTTGGACTTGACGTTAAAAGGCTATTACTAACTGATTAATTTGATTATATTGTACCCTTATACGTCTTGGATTTGTGGTATTTTTATTCATTGTACTTGTAGGTTTCTAATAAATGAATTTTTCATTTATAATTTTTTTAGGACTATCCACCCGGTATCTCAGGGTATAACAGTCTTGAAAGTCGTTCAACGGTTTCAAACTAATCCAAATCGAGGCATGACATGAACTAGTAAGGTTGGCACATTTGATCCTTAAGGTGCTACATTCCTATGAATCGAACCTATAACCTTATGGTTAAGCTGAAATAATTATGCAACTCATCAAAACCCCTGTTCCAAAATGAGTGTTTCTTTTTATTTTTTTGAAATATACCCAATTGAAATGCAAATGTAAAAAACGTATATTGTAATTTAAGTATTCTTATTTAATCAAGATAATTTCATTAATATACAAATAAATTTTAAAAATATTAAACCTCATGCACATGACGTCAAAGCATGACTTATCTTTTTGTTATATTGCTGACCTTGTGGATACACAAGATTTCCCTGCAAATTGGAAAAAAAAAGTCTTTAAACCGTGATAAATTACGCTTTTCTTTTTGCCTGATATTACTGTCTACTGCCTTATGAACAATCCAATCCACTTTTAGTGACCAGTGCACATGATCGAAGGTGAGAGTGGCTCGTTAGGTGAATGTCTTATAATTATTTATAATTTAAAAAAAAAAACCGTGAAAAAATAAAAAAAGTTGGAGCTAGAATCCTGCCAAACACCCCTAGGTTCGTCCCTGTCCAATTTCAAATCTATCTAGACCTAACTGAAATGGAAGTTTCAAAAACTGTACGTAAAAAGACTCAAGTAGCAGGCATGTTGAACATTGCAATGCAAGTGCCAATTAATGTGCGTAATCTGGTTATGAATGTTAAAGATTTGCTTGCGAGATCATGGTATTGAAAATTTCTCAATTAACTATTATTAAACCGAAACTTCAATCTGTAACCAAATCACCAAATCATCTCTACTGATATCTCTGTGGATATCGGCTATCAAAATGTTTTATACTTAATTTCCAATTAAGTACCTATTTCTTTTACTAATCGGTAATAATATATATATATATATATATATATATATATATATATATATATATATAAAGACTCAAGTTGAGGCATGTTGAACATTGCAATGCAAGTGCCAATTAATGTGCGGAATCTGGTTATGAAGGTTAAAGATTTGCTTGCGAGATCATGGTAGTGAAAATTTCTCAATTAACTATTATTAAACCGAAATTTCAATCTGTAACTAAATTACCAAATTGTCTCTACTGATATTTCTGTGGATATCAAATCGGCTTTTTTATACTTAATTTCCAATTAAGTACCTATTTCTTTTACTAATCGGTAATAAAAAAAAAAGAAAAAAAAAAAAATATATATATATATAAAGACTCAAGTAGCAGGCATGTTGAACATTGCAATGCAAGTGCCAATTAATGTGCGGATCTGGTTATGAATGTTAAAGATTTGTTTGCAAGAGCATGGTAGTGAAAATTTCTCAATTAACTATTATTAAACCGAAACTTCAATCTGTAACCAAATCACCAAATTGTCTCTATTGATACCTCTGTGGATATCAAATCGGCTATCGAAACTTTTTATACTTAATTTCTAATTAAGTACCTATTTCTTTTACTAATCGGTAATCAAAAAAAAAAAAAAAAAAAAAAATATATATATATATATATATATATATATATATCATAAATGAGATATCTCAACCTAGCAGACTAAATATCTCCTAAAGTTGACAGTCATAAATGAGATATCCCATTAGGACTGTTGTTCAGAGCTCGGTAATTGGTAAATTTGTTGAACAACCGATTAATGAAAATGATACTAATACTTTTTTCGCTAACTGATTACTGATTTTTTCGTTTGGTATTTTATTTCGATAAAAAAAAAAGACTTTTATTTACCCATAGTAAGTTGGCTGACTTGACCTTAGGCAGGGGCGTAGCTGGCCCAAGGCTGGAAAGGGCTCGAGCCCATGGTATGGATGCTCGCCCGAAGCCTTTAGACCAAGCCCATGAGTCGGCCTTGCAAGAGTTCATGGAGGAAAGCTGGAACTAATTAAACAGGGGAAGAACTGTTATAAATAGCACAATATTTTTTTTAGAAAGAACCACTGAATTTCATTAAATGAAAAGACCACTAAGGTCACGGTGAACCACCGTTTCAATACATTGAGTAAAATCATTAACCCACACACGGATATTACTATAATCAGGAATAGCAAATTGAGCTAGCTTACGGGCAATACAATTACCTTCCCTTTTAACAAAACTTGCACGAAATGAAGTAGAGGAAAGAACAATGACTTTAGAGCCAATTTCAGTTCTAGAAATAGCAACATTGCGGAGCAACTAAACAACATGTAAAGAATCAAGCTCCAAAATGACTGAAGAAAAGCCCATCGGTGCTGCACCAGTAACTGTATGAATGGCAGTATCTAATTCGGCTTCATCAACTTCAAGCCCCTGTTGAACATAATTACAACAAGCAACAAGTACCATACCTTGGATGTTCCTAATAACAAATCCATACCCAGCATCAACCGGCACAGCAGCATCCGTATTAAATTTAACCGAACCCGCTTCCGGCGCCAACTAAAAGGATAGAGCAGATGCAACAGAAGAATTCCAACCTGCAACCTGTTTCGCTGCTGCATCTTGGAATTCAATTAACAAACCCAAAGCCTTGTTGACAGTAACCGACATCATTAAAACACTTTTTATTCCTTGCATTCCAAATAGACCACAAAATCATCAAGATCAATTCTCTCTGAGGAGCGCTGAAAGTTTTTCAAATATCCACAATCCAACCAGAAATGGATGAAATCTCATCACTCATTCACAATCGCAAAGAAGAAGCACAATCCTTTTCCTTTTTTTTTTTGGAGAAAAACGACCAGCTTTATTGATTAAGCTTCAACATAAGGAATGACTCAAGAAACCAGACGCCACTCAAATCTTGTAGTAGCAACAAATGCAATCCAGGAGCAGGAACATTCAACAAATGAATTCAACGGTATAAATCATGCCCCCAAATGAGCTAAGCTACTTGATTACCTTCATGGTAAACATGCTTAAGATAAACCACTTTAATTAAGATTTTTAAATTAGAGAGTGTTATACATAAGCAAGGAGTCTGTACAGGATAAATATAAAGAGCTTGGTCAGGATAAAACTTGGAAACAAAAGAAGGAATGATAATACGCCAACAAATCAATTAAATCAAACAACAGACCCAATGTCTTTAAATGCTATCCAGACCTATGGTCTTTAAAGTTATCGTAACAGATCATTTAGTCGACTAAATATCATAAGTATCTAATACACCTTTTCCATTTTAACACAACTATCCTTGTCTAGTAGCATCCAGAGATTTTTTTATTAAAATTACCTATTGCAATCACTTGTTTTGTGGAGCACGAGTCCAATTGAAGCTTTTTATGTCAATTTGCTTAAGTTTCCTTGTCAATCCTGTCTGCGGAGATTTCTGCTTCAATCATCCAATCCTTTAGTTGATTTGGTCCTGAAGGATTCATAAACTTGCAATCCACTTTCGTTTGCAAGCTTGACTTCATATCAAAATGTTTTACCTTCTACCAATTCTTTCCGAAATTTAATCCAAACCTGTGATTGACATTAGTTGATTATGCCCAGAGCCAATGCATATTTACACCACTGTCTTTTTCACTGGATTCTTTGATGTAATGTTTCTCGTGAATCCATCGCGCAATCTGAAATAAAGATTGAGTACATTCCCAACAGTTGGTATACTTTATACACTAGGCACGCCCGCTAACATTTAATCTATTAGCTAGCCAAAGGTTGAGCCACTTTGGCAAAAAAAAATGCACATAAACAATTTTTTTTGGACGCCCAGTGGAACATGACTAGCTTCCAAAGTTGTGTTTTGTTCTACTGACATCTTATCTTTTACAGGATACCCATCATGGTCCGTAAAAGAGCGCGTTCAACTAGTTTTTATGAAATAGAAAACATAGTCGAATCAGGGAATTCGAATGAATGTCCTATTGGCATATGCCTTGCAAATCCATTGGAGGAAGGACAACTTCACTGCCCTATAAGAAACCCAATTGATAATCCTATGGTTGATATCAGATCCAAAGCACTTGAGGAATCTTTGGTAAATCTCATTAACCCTGCCAAAGCTACTATTATCTCATTTGTAACTTTTGCAAAATGCAAAGCATTAGAGCAAAAAAAATCAAGAAGATTTCAGATATGATGAATGTTATGGATAAAGGAAGTACCATACCTGCCAAAGCTAGCAAAATCAAAGCCGTAGAGTAAGGTACTTCTGATGTCTGAATTATAGAAGAATTCAGGGAGCAACTGTCTCAAAGCTACTATTCCAGCACTACTTAAACCCAAGAGAGACTAGTTACCAACACTACAGAAGCTTATCCATAATCCATCGAAGGCTCTAGTACAAGGCAGTCAGTCCATTGGCAGACCACTTTCTTCACATGTAACTTTTGAAGCGACTAACCTCGGGAATCATCCAAGTGATTATGTGGCCGAATCATCTTTGGTGAATCTACTGTTGACAAGTTCTGGGAAGAATGATGAAGTTGGAAGTTTTAGAGGCATTACGTATAGAGGGCCCAATAATTTGATGAAGATCCTGGATAAAGAAAGTGTACACTCACTACCAAAACCTCCAAGACAAATACAAAGCCGTGGAGGAAGACAATTCCTAAGTTAGGATCGCTAGAGAAGTGAGGGGCAACCGTCTTGAAGTCTTTTTGGGGAATGAAAACAACTAATACCCAAGTTAGAGAGACTAGTCAATCCACAACAACCATAGAAACCAATTTGCCTTTCCACCAAGGTTCCAATCTAAGGAAGTCGTCCCATTAGCAGACTGTCTATATATATGCCCTCTTTAGAGTAACCATTCCAATAGTTTATCTAGGTACTTATGAGGCTGAGTTACTTTATGTAAATCAATTATTGACATGTTTAGAAGAAGTACTAGAAGTGGAGTCTTTGGAGTTGATGTCACCTTTGGAATAACCAGACTAGCAAATCATCTAGACAAGGATGAGTTAATATGTCAGCTGTTGACAGGTTCTAGAAAAAAAACCATGAGGAGAGCAACCAAACCATTAGCTTATCCAAAGGGAGCTTGGTCACCTTTGTCAAACAATTATTGACAGACAATAGAAGGATATTGGAAGGAGATACTTTAGAGGTGATGTCATCTTCAACACAACCAATCCAACCGATCATCTAGATGCCTATAAGGTTGAATCACCTTTGGTGAAACATATGTTAACAGGTTTCGAAAGATACATTGGAAGTGGAAACTTTGTAGGTAACATATTCGGTGATCCTAATAGTTTCAATGGAGGTGGTAGGTAATTTAGAGCTTTGGAAACTTGGCTTTCATTAGTTGGCCATTCGGAGTTGGTAAATTATGCTTAGACTTCATAGACAGTGAAAATCCCACACTTTGGAAGCTATCACATTAACTCCTCATTGTTCTCTAGGAATCCCACACTTTGGAAGCTATCACATTAACTCCTCATTATTCTCTAGGAAAAAGTACAAGATGTAATATCCCAAATACTAATTTAAGGTTTTGAGGATTAAATTGAAAGTTTAAGGTCTAAATTAAAAAAAAAATAAAATGTAGTGACAAACAAAAATTTTGCCAAAAGTTTGAGGATTGACATGAAATTGAGTAACAACCAAATTGTAAAAGTGTAATGTTGGAGGACTAATTAGGAATTTTCACAAGATAGACATATAAGCTTGGGTTGAATGGATGAGTGACGAATAGCAAGGATATGGATGATGATTTAGAGCATGAGGAGGCTTTTGTTTGAAGAGAAGTTGATAATTTTGGCTTTATTTTATTGGCTAAGTTTAGATAATTGGATCAAGAGGAAGACGTGGATGGTTATTTAAGCGTGTCTTGGAGATTTGGAAGAGATTTGAACATATTTCTCTTCCCTCTTAGCTGAAATTATTGATGACAATATAACTTGGGTATTCTTGAACACAAAAGAGGAAAAAGGTAAAGAACCCTAGCTAGCTTGATGATTTTGAAGGGAAGATGGTGTCTAATAAGTTTTTCTAAAATATATTGTGACAAAATATTATTTTGTAACAATTGAATACTTTATTGTGACTAAATTTCATGTTATAATTACCTCATTGTAACAAAATAATTTTTCATAATAAATTATAAATTCATCACAATAAGTTAATTTAATTTAATCACAAATAGTATAGTTGTTAAATAACATATTTTATAGTGACAAACACATATTCGGCTACAAAAATAATTTGTCACATGTTTTAATTGAGGACAAAATAATTGTCATACTTTTCTGTAGTGACGAATCAATATTTACCATAACTTATTGTTAATATTTATCATAATTGTTATTATAATAAATTATTTTTATCATTTATTACCTACCGTGTGATATAATTTATAATAAAAAACTTATAATGGACAAATTAATTTTATAGAATTGGCAAATAGTGGCTAGAGGAGATAGAAGAGAAGAACATGAATACCAAAATTGAACTAAAAAATAAAAGCTAAGTAATTTTACATTATTCAAAAGAGCCACAAGCTCCTTATCAGATGAAATAAAAAATAATCATGCTACTACACTACAAAAGGAACTTGTTACCATTTTATACACTAAACTCTCCTAAAATTTGAATGGGAAACTAAATACTATGAATGCAATACATGTCCATACTTCACACAGCAGCATCACACTGAAGGAGACTTATCTGATAGAACTCGAAGTGCCACGCCCCTGCAACCCAAGAAAGTACTTTCACTCAAAATATAACAAAATAACTTTGCATGCATTTTATTAGAAAGCGAGAAATACTATGTACTAGTCAATCAAGAAAATGATAGAGTTTGCACATACCATGTCCTTTTCCAACCGTCATTAATTGAGTCACATACTCTGAAATCCTCTTAATGGCTTTAACTTATTAAAACACTTAAATTCTTATGAGAAACGAACCATCAACAAAATACTCTATTAAAAGCATTCAAAAATAGCAAAACTCACTAGAAAAGGGAATTATGCTACAAATAAGAATAAAATAATAAAATAAATCTTCTTAGTAATTAGTCAAAAGCAATAAACCTCCATTCTGTAAGACAAAAAAGAACTTCAAGGAACTCAAATTGTAGGAAAAGCCATATGAGCACAGGCAGAAACATCAAAATTTGCACCACCAGCAGCAAAATCAATATAATTTGCCTTCCACAAAGGCTCCAATGTAAGCTTATTCATAAGCTTAAGCTGTAGAGTACATTTACATGCTCATTTAATATTATTGTTCCAATTAGCAATCCTCACTATTGAGCTGGATCATGAGCTTAGAAAGCCCAAGACTAGGTCATTTAAACAAGCTCAGCTTGTAGATAATCAAACAAGCTTTTGTGAGAAGTTTATTCTTATCTTCATCAGATGCTAATAATATTGTATATCCTTTTATTCATCAAATAGACTTGAGCAAATGATACTCTTTATAAACTAGGAAAAAAAAACCCATTGATCAAGCTACAAGCAATATAGCAAACTTACACAGATGGTGAAGACGATTGCTACCACTAAAATTGCATATCATGCTTTATTTGAAGAATATTCATGCAGAAGATGCCTCATGAGAAATATATAAAAGATTACTACCATCCAAATATCAACCTCCCTCCAAGGATGAACTTCTGTGAGACATAAAAGAAGTAGTAAGATATAAATAATATAACAAACAAAAAGCCTTGATTGATGAAAAAAAAAACAAAAAGGACTTTTACTTTCTGTCATTTAAGGGACTGCATCACCAAAAAGAAACATGAAGTGAGGAGATAAGGAGCAAAGAGAGAAACATCCATACATTCATTACTTATTTTTTCATTATCAATGGACAAAGCAGGAAAAAAGAATCAAAAGAGTTAAAAGAGTACCCATTACTCTTAAAAAATACTAATTTCAAATAGAGCAATAAACATAGAGGTTAATCCATTATTTCTGGACAACAGAGAGAACATATTTGGAAAGTGACTCAATAAAGATATTTCAAATCTACTTGTAAGCTACACTCTAAATCCTGATAAGGACCATGGTTTATCAAAAGAATAAGGCTATGCATATATTTTTTGAAGAAAGCACACAAGAAACTGTTGAATAGTCCAAATTCCACCATCATGAAGTCAACAAAACAAGGCATCATTATGTCTTCCAAATAGACAAAATAATGATGCCCTTCCAAAGTTAATGCTCCACTAAACATTTATGCTCTTTCTGTTTATATATTGTAGTTTTCTGTATTGTTCATTGTTGAAGTAGAGAGGCAGAAATGTAGGGTGAGAGCAGAGAGAGTTTGAGTGAGGTGTTAGAGAGAAAACATGATGTGTTTTCTTGTAGAGAGAAAATTGTGAGAGAGGGTTGTTTTTTGTTGTTGAGTGAGCTTGGCTCCTCCTGTAATTCTATTTGTGATTAATAGAAGAATTTTCAACCCTAACAGAAACATGAAAAACAACAAAATATTGAGTTATTTTCTATCTATCATTAGGAATCCTGAAAATTGGTGTAACTCTAGCGTATTGACTGCCAGTAGAATCATGAAAACTTGCAATGGGCACCATGTAACAATCTTTCATTTGAATCTCAATTAACCAAAACGTGCTTAGTTGAATACTTAAATATAAAATTATAAAATAAATGGGACCTCTTAGAGAACTGCTTTGCATGTCCCAAAAACTGCACTCAAAATGGATAATGCAAAAGGGAAATATCATAACCAAATAAGCTCCCAGATATCAGTCCATTTAAAAACTATAAGACATGGCATGTGATTGTACTCTTTCAAATAGTGACCAATAAAGAATACAAGGATAACTGTATGTGCATGTGCATATATATGTGGTTTCCAAAAATAAAATATAAAAAACATAATCAAATTTTGTTCTTCCAAGTTTTCAAGTTGTGATGCAATGCATGGATCTTAGTAAATCCTAAGAAGAGCTATGTGGTCTGTTTTGCATATCTATATTCATTCAACTTAGGTTGTGCATGGCTCTTAGCACTCTAAAAATTAATTGAAATGTACCAAATTGAATTGGATAAATGTCATTTGCAATTAAGGTATAGTTTTCAATATTCAATAATAACTAGACTAAAAACTGTTCTAAACTACACTAAATAGTACTAAATTGAGAAATCAAATATAAAACTGATTATACACATAAATATATTTTAAAAATACTATACAACATTATAGACATCATTATATATACAAGTAATTCTAGCTAGAAACAGGTCTTAGGACTTCAAAGCCCAAATAATATCGTTTCTAATCTTAGGAATACCTTTCTGTTATTTTTAATGTAGGACTGAAGAAGATAACAAAATGCTAATAAATGGAATCCAACACAAGCAATAGCACTAGCAGCAGGAATAAAAGATTAATTTTTATTTTTTAGAGCGGAAAATGAAACTCACCTAAAGGGTGACCACCAGTTGAAGGGCTAGCGACTGGTGATTGTTGAGCGATTGTGGGAGCGAAAAATGGTGGTACGTAATCAACTATGGGAGTGCGAGAGGTTGGAGCAGCTGCGTTCGTGGTTTCCGTTTCAATCTGGAATGGAAGAAGAGCACTTCTAGGGATTTTGAGAAAGATATATAAAAACAATTGCAAAAACCTAAGAGATCCACTAAATCGTTGGAATCGATGACTTATAAGAAAGCCGAAACACCTACAATAAACAATTAAGATCTGAGAAACAAATCACCAAGCAAAGACGAAATTCACATTGAAAAATTTAATCATAAAATAAAATCTGTTATTGAAGATTAGAATCATAAACCATAGTACTCACCTTTTGAAGTGACAATTTTTGAGAAGCGCCACCAACGAATGGATCAAAACCATTTCTGGCTTCTTAGAATACATCGATGAATGGAGAGCCATGGTTTATGGATGGAGGACATATGAGTTTGCGATTTTCTTTCTTTCTTAGAAGAGAGATTGACAGTTAGGAAAAAAAATTGATGAGGGAATCGAAATTTAGGAGGGAAAGAATAGAGGGAATGGAGAGTTGCAGAATTTAAGATTTTGGTCTTTTAATTGCCGCCATTTGGCAAAATGGTGATAAATAGTATTCTGTTACTTCTTTGTTATTGTCATAATAATTATTAGGAACAAAGTTTTTTTCTCACAATAAACAATTCAGTTGGCAGTAAATTTTTGCGCCAAACTTTTAATGACAATTACACCCATAATGATATTTGGTCATAATATGTTCTTTAAGTCATTTTATTATTGTGACAAATTGGTGTGAGGAAAATTTCATTTGTCATTATTTCATATTTCTTTCATACTATACTTTTAGTGACTAATTTTTATTTTTGTCACAAGTTTAGAATTTTTAGCAACAAAATTAAATTTGTCATTTAGAATTTTGTCACAATATTTAAGATTTCTTGTAGTGCTAGAATCGATTAAACCGGAGCTCTGATACCAATAACTGTAATACCCCATTTGGAATGCCACATTACTTATATAGTCTAGATTAACCTTTATATTTAGTTATTTTAGAGGTCATATTTTATAAAAACTTGGCCAAAGTTCTACTATACATACAATATTTCCCAAAAATACATGCATAGTAACCACCTCATAATTCTGCACAAAATCACACAAACACTTCGAGTAACCTTTTTATACCCTCACTTCATCTGCAATAAAATTTCACACTTCTATAGTCGGCAGTAACCCAATTTTAGGTCTACCTATTTCAATGCAGTTGTAACACCCCTTCTAGGCCTTATAGAAGACCCCGAAGAAGCGCTACATGCTGGTATTTGAGCTGTACTATATATATAAGTGCTAGTTAATTAAGCAGGTATGTGTTTACATAAGGATATTTATTTTTACTTAGCCAATTTTTAATCAAATTTCTACGGAAATTTTGCCATAGTTCCGCCTAGGAATGGACAAATCGTGAATAGTAATAGCGACTAAATGAATAGTCCCTGCGACTATACACTGGGATCCTGCAAAGAAAATATCTCAAACACTTCGGCAATCTGTCCTTATACCCTCACTCCTCAAATTAACCGAAAATAAACACTTCCATAGTCTCGATCAACAACTCAGTTCAAACAAATATTCCAACAGATACCAAGTGTACAAACCTAACATTTATCTGGGAGGACTAGTATTATTTATATACATGCCACTATAATGTTCTAATACAGAAATAAAAGGACCTTAGAGCTGCGTGCTGCCGATAACCGAACTGGCATCTACTATAATCTTTGCCTGCTAACCTGCGAGTTACAGGAAATAACTCACTGAGCAAATTATGCCCAATGGGTACCTTAACTTGTAAAAGTAATATTTAAATAAAACAATAAATGTAAGAATTTCAATAATAAAACCGCGTTATAAAATATCTTTGAAATGGAACAGGTGAAGCATATAATAAATTGAAAACATTTATCAGAGTAATGCTTTTAGATACTGCGCTCTACTGGTTACTAGCTGAACTTGGGATAAGACAATTTCATATAGAAGTGATCTAATATTGGTCACATATCCAATAATCACAGTACCGTAGTACTGAAACCACTGAACAGTTTCCATATCAGATAACTATATAATAACTCGTCGAGTGTTTTGCAACACTTCGACTATACTCGCCGGATGCTTGCAACACTCCGACTATAAGCATAAATGGCGCCAATCCATTTCATGAAATCCAAATCCATATACTGCGGACCACTTTTACTGTATAATATATGACGCGTCATATTCTTACCACCTAGTTCGACTTAAACCAAGCAGAGAATTACATAGATATTGAATACAATGAACTTTTGTCACACATTTAATTTCTTCAATTTCAGAATTTCATGTGTTTAAACGTCAACTTTGAAAAATCATAACAAATAATTTACACGTCTAATAATTCTAAAATTTTTACTGGAAGTCGCTCAAAATGTGTACAATGCGACATAAAAATTTTGGATCTAGCAGAGCTGAACCTAATACCGAAACTAGCCTCAATTTTCATACTGTTCCAGTTACGTCCGGAAATTAATTTGGTTCGCTTATAATCCTTCGTTAAACCAGCTTGAAATTATTTTTCTTGTAAACTAGACTTATCAAAGCACAACATATCCAAAATTTACCTTGAAAACATTTTTCTTGATTTTTTTAAAAATCCTGGAAGTTGGCTGACTTGCAGGGGAACCTGCTAGCAGCTTTACTGTTTTGGTGATTTAATTCCGTTTCTTTCACACATTAAAACACATCAATATAGCCATTAAAGACCCCTTAGGGTTCGACCCAAGCATGAACAAAAAGGGAAAAATGGAAATCAACACAAGTAAGGTACCAAACCTTAAGTTCAAGCTTGCCCTAGCACTTTAGGCTTCTTCCTTATGCTTTTCTTCTTGATTTCCTATAAGAATCACATGTTTAGTAAGTACCTAAAAACCCTAGATCATAAGAACATAATCCTACATGGTGTTTTCTTGCAATTTCTATTAAATTTCCTAGTTACATAAGCTTATACCACCTTTTCCCATCAACCATCAACCATCAACTTCATCTTCAACCTAAAGGAAGAACCCTAATTTTTCCTCAATATTCCATATCTAGGGTTCTTGAGAAAAGATGAAGAATCATTGATTTGATCATATGTACTTACTTATTATAGCTTAAGAATAGAAAACTAACCTAAAAACCAAGAAATTCATGTATGGAAATAAAGAATTACCTTGGAATTGCTTCCTTCTCTTCTCTCCAATGGTGGCCAACGTTTTTGGGAGGAGAAATGGTGAGTTTTTGGTTCATTTGGTTGTTTTGAAGTTTCTATATATGATGAGTAATAGTATATTTTTTATTTATTAATTTCCTTAAATTTTGATTAGTGGAAACATGCCTTGTTATTAAGTTGATTGGCCAAGAACAACCCAACACATTAATGAACTATTTCCTATGTCTAGAATGGTGCCTACACTTGCCCATAGTGTCCAATAACCTCCTTCTTGGAAAAATGACAAAAATACCCTTAATGAAAAACCCGGTATATCTTTCAAACCGCGCGTTTTCTGAAAATTCTGTTATGCTTCGTTGCGACCAGTTAAATCCCGAGATTCCATATTTATGATCAATTTTGGGCAGTACCAAGACCCTACGCAACTTTTTACAAAATTACGCTTAGGTCCCTTACACTGCCTCTGGAGCCCGTTGAGCCTCGTTGAGCTTCTTTGGCTTATCATTGTCTCCAGACGCGCTGGTTATCTTTCAAGAACCTTTATTTATCATACATCTTCCATTATTTACATTAATTATAGTCACTTCACAGAATTTCCCAGACTGTCGCCCGACCTCGGTGCCCTATTGGGTCCCATGTCGTGCGTACGCTTAGCACTCACTTGGAATACCTGGAACAGAGGACGTTACATTTCCTCCCCACTAAATTTTAAGCTTCACCCCAAAGCTTAACTAGATGCAAACAGATATGGGTATTGTTCTCTCATTGTCTCTTCCGTTTCCCATGTTGCTTCCTTTACTTTATGGTTTCTTTAGAGGACCTTTACCAGTGGAATCTCTTTATTTCTAAGCACTTTGGTTTCACGGGCTAAAATTTTCACTGGTTCTTCCTTATATGACAAATCTGGATCAACTTCTACTTCTTATGCTTCAAGGATATGAGATGGGTCCGGATGATACTTTTTCAACATAGACACATGAAAAACATTGTGTATCATGTCCAACTCTGGTGGTAGTGCTAGTCTATAGGCTACCGGACCAATTTGTTCTATCACTTCGTATGGTCCGATATACCTTGGACTTAGTTTGCCTTTCTCTCTAAACCTTAACACCTTTTTCCATGGAGAAACCTTAAGAAAAACTTTATCCCCTTTTGCAAATTGTAACTTTCTTCTTTTGCGATCAGCATATGATTTCTTTCGATCTGTTGCTGCTTTCAGATTGCTTTGGATGATCTTTATTTTGTCCTCTGTGTCTTTAACTAAATTTGGCCCTATCATCCTTCTTTCGCTTAGCTCGGTCCAACATAGTGGTGACTGACATTTTCTCCCGTATAACGCCTCATATGGAGCCATTTTTATGCTCGATTGATAGCTATTATTATATGCGAACTCCATTAAACTTAAATGTCTATCCCAACTTCCTCCGAGCTCTAACACACAGGATCGCAACATGTCTTCTAAGATTGAATTACCCTTTCAGATTGTCCATCCGTTTGTGGGTGAAATGTTGTACTGAACTTTAACTTTGTTCCAAGTGCTGTATGCAATTTATCCCAAAATTTTGATGTAAAACGCGGATCTCTGTCAGAAATGATGGAATTTGGAATTCCATATAGTCGCACAATTTCTTTGACATATAACTCTGCAAGCATGTCCAAAGAGTAATCTATTCTGATGGGTAGGAAATGTGCTGACTTAGTAAGTCGGTCTACTATCACCCATATAGCATCATGTTTATCTCTAGCCATTGGTAAGCCTGTAACGAAATCTATTGTTATCTCTTCCCACTTCCAGGTCGGTATGTT
>CATIWJ010233315.1:0-18743 GCA_949640765.1 Croton laevigatus | reverse complement strand
AGAGGAAGTGAAAGTAGAGATTGAAGATGACAGAGTGCTTCAAATCAGCGGAGAGAGGAATAGTGAGAAAGAAGACAAGAATGATACTTGGCATCGCGTAGAGCGTAGCAGCGGCAAGTTCATGAGGAGATTCCGGCTACCAGAGAATGCCAAAATGGATCAAGTTAAGGCTTCAATGGAAAATGGAGTTCTAACTGTAACTGTTCCTAAGGAGGAAATCAAGAAACCAGATGTCAAGGCTATTGAGATTTCTGGTTGAACAAATCCTATTTCCTTTAAACTTACTTCTATCAAAACGTAAAAGGGGTGGATGATTTCTGTTTGTTTAATTTCTCGATGCGTAATTAATTATCTGTATTTGATTATGTACTGTGTCATGTAAGATTTCCTCTGTTATGTAACCATCATTTTGAATAAAGATTAGTTACATTAAAAATCCTTAAAATTTGCAAAAGAAAAATGAACATTTATGAAGGGAAACATGCACTTACCTGAAAGATCAAGAGCAAAACAATCTAGAAAACAAATAACTATGGCAGCCCTGTAAAGTATCAAGCAAAGGAGCCGTTTGGCATGCTTCATCAATTGAATGATTCATCCATTTCTTCAATATGGTTTCAGCAACAATAGACACCTCATGTTGTAACACAGCTGAACCTAGAGGACCGACCAGGTTCAGCCTCGTTGCAGCAGAAAATGCATCCCTCATTGTTATAAACAAGTAAGCTCTCTGTGAGGTCTCGCTGTCCATCCCGATTAGTCCACATACGAGGCCAAAAACAGAAGCATGGTGAAAAGAAACTTCCCCAGAATGTAGAAATGTCTCTCTTATAGTTTTAATATATGGGATTTCTGTGAAAACAGCTGCAGCTACTCTCATGAGAGCTGATCCTTGTGATATAGATGCTTTTCTACTCACTTCATTTGTTAAAGTTGCATCCAATATTCTGTTAAGCTTTCGTAAAGTATTGATATTTGGAGAGATGGTTGCGGAGTATACAAAAGGAAGAAGCAAACTACCTGTATTTTCCAAAATATGAATCACTTGAGTCTTGAAATCTTCAGAACTCATAATTATGTGCGTTTGAATTGCTGCCTCAAGACCGAAAGAATGAGCAAAACCTCCTGTAGGGAGGATGGAATCAAGTAATTGCCACTGGCTCCACTGCAATAAAAAATCTTTATAAGCAGCTTTTGAGCTTCCTTCATTCATTTTTTATGCCGCTTAAATTGGAAGAATATGCCAATCACTCTGCCAAGTGCAAATAACAAATGAATTATATTTAAAACTTTTAATGAAATTCATCAAATTTTCCATACAGAGACTTGAGGATTGTGCTTATTTCATATACCAAATCCAAAATGAACAATGACACTCTCCATATATCAAAGCGATTATGAATTTGGTTTGGTCATTTCAATATATCATTAGCATATTTCCTTGTTTGACTTTACCTTCTTCAAAGTAAAAGAAAAATCTTTTCGTACAGTTGTTCAATTCAATGTGTTGTTATTGTTTATATCACTCAGTTTCAACAAACCAAAACTGAATAATTAAAAGGAATCTAACACTTAAATTGATAATTTTTAGGGTTTTGGGCGAAAGATGTAAATATAGAGCTTCAATTTTGATGAAAATTATTCTCCCAAATTGGTACCGATAACTGAAGTGAAATATATAGTAACGAAATCACAAGCTTTCATTTAGAATACTGCAGAGCAGAACAAAAGAAAAAAGTAGGAAGCCTTTACCTCAGTTACAGAAGAAAGCCAAAGATTTCGGACAGAACATGACACCTACGCTTTGTCCAGAAGAAATACTGCAGAACAGAACAAAAAGAGGAAGTAGGAAGCGGTGTTGCGTTTTATGTGTGGAGGAGGAACAGAATCGGAGAGATCAAACACTATTCTCCATAACCAGTGTTGACAGAACTCCGAGAAGGGAATCTGGCGTTGAATGACAGTGGAAGCTATTTTCCTTTTCGGTCTGTCAAAATTTTAACACATTAAGAGGGAAAATTCAACTTTTTATTCGCAAACGAGACTTGATTCAAAATATCATTATACTAAGCTAATTTAATTTTAATAACTAAAATTTAATATTATTAATCACTAATAAAAATTAAAATTAAATAAATTAAAAATAAAATTTAATAAAGTGGCAGTATTTACTAAAAATGCCTTCCTTTGTTTCAAAAGGGGTTCCGAAATATAAGTCAATTTCTATATTTATAGTTTTTTACTAGAATTAAATACTTTTTTTTTTTAATAATTATTTCTCGTAAATGAAGAGAGTGAATGGTTTGAGTGCATTATGTCAAATTAAACAACAATTAATTATAAATAGGAGGAATGTAGGCCTTCTTAAAATTGTGTTGTGAGAAAGAGACTTATATTTAGGAACGGAAATAGTATTTATTTTTTTCATTGGAGAAATTTATGACCAAGTCACTAAGTTTTATGTTAATCTACAATTGGATCCCTGCATTTTGACATATATACAATGAAATTTCTATATTTTTGCATCAATATACTATGGGATTAATTTTTTTTTCCGTTAGTTTGATTGAGAAAATTACAATTTGATCCTTCTATCAAAGGAAGAAAGCCAAAAATTTCATTTTGGTCTTCCTTCAAGTTACAAAAAAATAAACTTTAGCCCTAATAACTTCTAATAGCCTTGTTAGAAGGGCTGGTAGAATTTAGTAGGGCATTCATTTCAATTTTCATTTCCTAAATGTATGCAATTCTTTCTCAAACACCTCTAAATTTCGATTCAATATAATCACGGGTTAAACAGGTCAAGACATCAAGAAATACCCTGTAATTTAAAAGCAAATCTCCAATCCTGATAGGGTTATTAAGTTCAAATACAAATGTTGGATGGAAGCTTCTACCAGAATCTTACAGCTAAGTAAAATGGATCCTATATCAAAACAACAGCCCTACAACAAAATTTTCACTGAAACAATAAAAAAGAAGAAGAAAAGAAAGGCTGAACCAGCATTCAGTCCTTGAGTTGTGAATGTAGAATTAGTGTACAAACTGATATATGTAAATGAAGGAATCCCAAACAGGTCGAATGGAAAACAAAAGCAGCATATGCTCTATAAACAAATGCGCATAAAGAGACCTGTGATTGCCCCCATGTCAGACTGAGATTAGTAGATTACTATTTGACGACTCTCCGAGCTGCTTTCTGAAAGCTTTCAAAACATTGTATTATCGTCGCTGCTGCTCCCTCTGGAAGTTAGCGGCGAGTCTGCTGCATCTCAAATTCCCAACTTTGCCTATCGTAATCAGGCACCATAGAACCTCCAATGAAGGGAGTCCAAGTATCTTCATTGGCATCCATAAGAGCCCATTCGACCTTATCAGGTACCTTCAAATGATTAAATTTCTTAACAGAACGTTTTACATTCTTGGCAGCCTTCTTTTTGTTGGGCTTTCCAGAACTCTCTGGCTGCATAAGTAATTTAAACCAACATTAGAGGGGGAGGTATAACGTAAAAGGGATAATAGCAAAAAGTAGTAGTATTACTCTATTTCTCACATTAACATCAGCTTCCGAATTCTCGGTATCATTCTTTCTCTTCTTCTTCAAACTTCCCGTTTCAAGGTAATACTGCACCTCTTTCTTGGACCTGAATCGGCGACCAGATGTAGGCTCAATGTAATACTGCACATAAATAGAAAGCTTTTATCAAATGCTCAATTACATTGTTAAAAAGGAATAAGAGCTTCCATCTTCTTCCTCCTTTATTACAATAAGAAATGAACGTATATGTTTGAACACATAATTTGAAATTTATTGAACAAGGGAGCCACAGATCCATCAAACAGCATAATTTCAACAATGCATCTGAGATTCATAAGAAATATATTACTTCATTGTAGTAGAAGAAATCACAACAAAATAATCCCATACCACATGAAAATCAGCACCTACCCCATAACATAACCACATCACGTAGCATAAAGTTCTTTTTCTTAACACCATAACATCATTAGGGCAATATCAGAACCAACTCGTCATCTTTTGATGACTAATAGCCTAATGTCCTAGTAGTTATTAAAACCATCATAACAGTCCAATTTTCCTATAAGTTGACAAATGACAGCAAATGCTACTCTGTGGTCTGAAGTTTCTTATTTGTTTCAAGTATGTGGCCTCAGCTTCAGAAATAAGTTCAGCTAAACCGATTAGATATGTACAAGTCTGTGAATGAGCTAAGCTGTACAAAGCTTTAACAAGATTGAACTCAGCTTGATAAGAATAGGTTTAAGCTCAGATCGAGATCTAATTGTTGAGTCCCAGAAATTCAAACTTAAAGATCGGCTTAATTAAAAATACTTTCTTTTTGTTTGGTTATGAATTCCAATGACAAATTAGGTGATGCCTCTAGGCTTTGGCACCTATTTTACACACATTTTGTACCCCTCTATATGCATTCAAAAAAAAAGAAAACAGAAATTCATTTCAGACATATGTTAGGCAGAACTTTAGCATAAATCAATTGGTTATGCCTGCAAATAGTTACTCCTTCCGTTCTACTAAGCACACAAAACATGTCAATCTCAAATAATTGATTTCACATAAACTTCTTGAGCTGCGCTATCTTCCAATTGTAAACACTGGTTTTCAAGGGATGAGTGAACCACAAAAATCAAACCTTAGTTCCAAACTAGTTGGGAAAGGATGAATCAAATCGTTGGAAAAGATCGGAAATATGTTATCATATCAAACAATGTAATCCGGAACAAGATCTAGAGCATCAATTTTTGTAAAGGCAACTAAAAAACGGGTTACAGGTGATCCTTATTCTCTCATACAAAATTCATATTTCCTATTTCTGATAAAAATCTAATAATAAATGAAATAAAAATCCTGAGCTATTCGCTATCCAAAAGGCAAGTGCATTTTCAAAAAGGAAAAGAACAACGAAACCATAGAAAATCAAAATACAAAATCGTCCAATCAACAGTGAGCTAGAAGGGATCTAGTTATTGGATAACTCACTTGAATCAAAGCATTGAGTAATTAAAAAGAAAAATGGAAATTAACCTTGTCTACCAGGCCGGCTGTTGCACCAGAGGTCCTAACCCTATCTTGAATCACCCATCCCGGCGGCAACCAACTCGGCGTTTCAACTCCCCCTGGCGAAACCGTCACCGGTACTTTCCTCCGAGACTTAGGCGGTGTCTCGGTGAACCCGCCATTTGCTGGAGTAGAAGACCGTGGAGGCGCTTGTTTATCTTCATTTTTGAGGTTGGTTGAGGTCTGTCCGCTGGTCGAAAGGTTGTTACTAGGGTCAATATAGGAGCCGTTTTGAAGAAGAGGATCAGAGACCGTATCGGCGCCGAGGTCAGGTTGGCCAACACCTGGCGGATCGGTACGGGAAGATACCGGATCCGGGTCTTGATCCGATGCTATTTGGTTTGACATGAAGGGAAAGGAGGCTTTGCTATCATCAATTCAAGTGTAGCTGAAGGCTTTGGATTATTTGTAGTGTTGACTTTTTGACTTTTGAAACAGCTTGTATATTTTATTTTGTGAACTGCCCCGTTAGGGAAGAGTTATATTTGCCCTTTGGAATAGGTTACTTTTAATGGCCCTTTTTTTTTTTCTACCCAAATCAATAATCATTTGATGATGAGAAGAGGCCCTTGATTTAGTTTGTTGCAATTTCATCCATTATCTTTTGATCTTCCTCCCAACTCCTACAGTCATCTTCAAGTCACTGCAACAATATCGACACTTTGTTTTTGCATGAAAATGAGTAGTGTTCTTGTTCCCTTTTTACAGCTATGTTTGTCGTTATTTTTGAGCTAATATGTTTCTTCATTAATCATCTTCTTCTTTAGTTTCGCTTGGAGCTCCATTATGACACTTCTATTCCACACAACCTTTTGTTTTTCCCTTGGTAGCCGCTCGACAAAGGAGGAACAAAGCCCTTTCGAATATTATTTTAAATTTTTCGGCCAAATCAGAAACTGTCAAACCGGTATTCATATTCATATTCATAATTATGAAAAGATTTCGATTTGATATATTCATTTTCTTATTTTAAAGTCGAAATTGGAAATATTATTTCAATGGAGAATTACACTTTTACTTTCTGTCCAGAGGTTGAAAGTGACCAAATTATTTTTTTATTTTTTAAAGATTCCTTTCACGTGCCAAGATTATAAACATATACCTTTTTTAAACTTACACAAACGGTTCTTCATAAAATTTCAGCAAAAGTTAAAAGTGATCAAATTACATTTTTTTTATTTCTTTCACGAGCCAAGATTATAAATATAAATACTTTTTTTAAACTTACACCAACGGTTCTTCGTAAAATTTCAACAGCTAACTAATGTTTTTTACCAACGTTTTTTTAGGGATTTTTTTTCCGACTAAAGTTAAAAGATTTTTTTATTTTTTATTTTTTTGTCAAAGGAATTTTTATGTATTTTGCCAATTGAAAATGCATTAAAATATGACTATCCTTCAAGTTTTATAAACTACATTGCCAAAAAAAAAAAAAAGTTATATAAACTACCGGCTTGTAATTTCCTTCATTTTTTTTCAATCCACACAAAGCACTCCAACCTTAAGAGCCAAAACCAATGTCAAAGAACATGTGAACTGAAAAGAAAAGAACAACGAGGTCCGTCCGCGGTAGCCATCATCAATATGCAGCAAAAGAATATCTTGCAGCTTATGAACTGTTGCCCGAGAATCCTCTAATTAATCTTTGTGTGGGTAAGAATTTACCCCATCATTTTTTTAGGTCAGCTTTGAATAAGATTTCGAATACACCTTCAAATTCTTTAAATCACCAAAACATAATTATCCATCAAGACCACCGCTTATTTGACATACAAAGAGACACATAACTTGAATCTTAGAAGCAACTGTCAAACCACTTTGACTGTTCAGCAACACCTTTTGCAAAACTACCAATAAAAACAAGATTGACATCTATAATTTATAATAGCAGAGATTTGTTATCAAGAACAATTAGACCAAAGGCTGAGTTGTCCTCATCACTAAGATCAGTAATAGTCCGAATATAAGCATTTTACTCCGGGACAAACCCAACTCCCTAATCCAATGAGGACTTCACGAATGGCAAGACTAGCCCCAGTAAATGAGAGCTTAATGACAGCAGTAAATGTAAATCCATCAACATCATTTCTAATAACTGCACCATGCTGACGGTGGATTGTCAAAGACAGCATCATCCACTTTCAATTGTAGGTAGCCATTGGGTGATTTTAACCATAAAATAGCTGCTGCTTCTATAACTACAAGGTTGTCTCAAGCTTAGTTTTAAAAAGCGCAAGGCGCACCGAGGCGCAAAGGATACCTGGAGCCTAGGCGCAAGGCGAAGGTGCGCTCCTTTCGTGGGCGAGGCGCACCTTTTTTACCCGAAAATATATTATACAAAGTTATATTAATTGAACTTTGTTTTATACAATGCATGGAATTAGAAATCCTATTCCTAAGTATAACAGACTGGCGGATAAAAAAAGAAAGGAAAACAAAAAGACCACTAAAGCCCATAAAGCCCACAAAGCCCACTAAACTAAACAAGAGACCTTCACTATTAACCTATCTTCTTCTTGCTTATTTATCTTCTTCGTTCATCTTCCAGCCGCCATAATATGTTCTTCATTCATCTACTCTTTATAGAACGAAAAGAAGCGGCGTCCTTGAATGAAGAGGGAAGAAGAAACAAAGAAATAAAACAGAGAAGAAAGACAGAAACTGAAAAAAAGAGAGAGAAACTGAATAAAAAAAAAGAAAAATAAATTATCTGGTCTGCTCCGGCGGTGAGCTCCGGCGAGTTGCTTGTGGCAGTCGGCGATGTCAATGAAGATGAGTTGCTAGGGTTTGTTGGAGATGTCAGTGAAGATGAGTATGATTTTACATTTCTCTCTCCTTTTCAATTAAAAACAGAAACTGAATATACAGATTTTGAGCCTCACATCCGAAGCCCACATGAGGCGAGCGAGGCGCGCCTAGGGAAAAAAGCTACAAGGCGCGCGCTTTCGGTGATCGCTTCGCTCAGCAAGGTAAAAGCCCCAGAGCTGGCGCCTCAGCTCGCCTCGCGCCTAGGCGCGCTTTTTAAAACTAAGGTCTCAAGTTCTCAACTAAGAAAACTACTTGCCTTTCTAACCCACTTGTGCCGGTGTTCTCCGTAGCTGCTTCCAAACCTCCTCGTTTCTAGCCTCTCAAAGAGTCCATAATAGCATAACCACCAACTCAAACCTTTCGGTTGTCACTACCCTGCGCCATAGATCATTATAATTTTTAAATAACTTATAATTATTGTTATATATTTTTTTTGTTAATTTATTTAATTTTGGATAACTTGTGTGGCCTAGAAATAACCACCAGTTTCGTTGATGTTATGCCAATTACTCCAATACACTGAATGAAAAATGAAAAGAAAAGAAAAGAATATCAAAAACAAAGAACTTTTTAACACACAATAAATAGGATTTCTTGGACAAACTTATAACGCAAATAAAAATTAATAAACCTCTTCAAATTTCCAACAACAGTATTGGAAATAAATCATAGTATCTTTCTTACCCTAAAATTCCCACATGGGTGGCTTACTGAAGACCTGGCATCTAGTATTATCCAGACTACAAACTTCTTTTGACGCTCCCAGCATAATTAGAGCACAAAACCTAAATATTATTTATAGATAAAAAACCTAATTATCTTGAACAATCTTTGTAATTTAGCACAATTAACTGCCTGCAAGACAAGAACTAGTTAGTGTTAAACAAAACGAAAAAGCTGGCGCTCTACTGAAGATTATTAGTTACCTTCTTAATGTAGGACAGTTAGAATATATCTTGAAGAATGCCTGTGCCAAACTAACCAGAGAAAGATCTTCAGTTATGCATGAACCAGAGCCAGATATCATCCAAAGTGAAAGCTCAAGTGACTGAGCAATTCTTGGATAACTCTTCTAAAGCTTATCAAAATTCAGAAATTTACAGCTCTCAGCTGTTTGTTCAATTCAAAAGACAGCCATTTTAATTGTTGGGTTCGATTTCTTGTTTTTCCTTTTACATTCAACCAGAGTGATTCAAGTCCTGAACTCCCTATTGCATTTAGCTTCAGAAATTACATTACAAACAGAAACCGGTGACTTTAGTCCCAATCGCATCATCTTTTCTTGCAAGATCTCGGCCTCTTGCCACTTACCATCTTTGCAAAGAACTCCAACAGTAGAATTATAGCTAGCCACATTTGGAACCAATCCCTTCTCCTCCATTGCTTGGAGAAATCTCAATGCCCGAAAGGAGTTGCCTTCCTTGCAATAACCATTAATCATTGTATTGTATAAAACATCATTAGGCTCCAACTTCTTTTCACTCATTGATCTAAACAGTTTTGAAGCTTCATTCATTTTACCTTCCGTGCACAACCCATGTAATAACACCCCATAGGTATGCACATCAGGCACCAAACCAACCTTCTCCATGGACAAAAATATTTGAAATGCTTTATCCATTTCCTCAAGCCGAGCATGCGCATTTATTAAAATTGTATAGGTCACCTTAGAAGGACAAATTCCTCTCTCCTCCATCTCCTTCTCTAAATTGGCAACAGCCGCCCACTTTCCAGCACTCAAAAATCCTTCAATCAGAACATTAAATGTTACCAAGGATGGAGATAACCCATTTGACTTCAATTGCTTGAAAAAGCTTCTCGCTTTATCCAACTTCTGTATACTACAAAACCCATGTATTAGTGTATTGTATGTGACTAAATTTGGACCAATGCAAGCTCTCTTCATTTGATCCACAAGCTTCTCTGCCTCTGAAACTCTCTTCTTTCTACACAATCCACGAATCAGAGTATTGTAAGTAACAATATTACATGAAACACCTCTTTTACACATTTCATCAAACAGTTCATATGCTTTGTCTATTTCCCCTCCACTGCAACACTCATTGATAATACAATTGTAAGTATACAAATTAGGAGATACCCCATCTTGCTGCATCTTCTCGTATAACTCAAACCCATCTTTTTTATGTCCTCTTTTAAAAAACCCATCAATCAAAACTGTATAAGTATACTGATTAGCAACCAAACCCATCACTCCCATTTTATTAAACAATACTTTTGCTCTTTCAATATCACCATTTTTACAACAACCATCAATCAAAGTAGTATATATAACGACATTTGCAGAAAAACCCATCTCCTCTAATTCAGTCAATAACTCAAAACCTTTATTCATATCACCAAAACTGCAACAACCCTTTATCAATATACCGTAACTATATGCATCGAATTTAACATTTCTCTTAGCTTCATAGAAAAATAACAAAGCTTTCTCAAAACAACTTGATTTAACGAGATAACTCAAAAGCATATTGAAAGTAATTGGTCCTGGGATAAAGCCTTTATCCACCATTTGATCAAAATAAAACAGAGCTTGCTCTGTTGAGCAAGATTGAAGATAAGCAATAATTATTGACTCATAAAGAAGGGTATTGATTGTGGGGTTTGAATTCAAGGTGGGCTGTGTTAGATAGTGAAGAAGAGATGAAATAGTGAATAATGGAGAGGAAATTCGATTAGATATCAAATGAAGAAGGAGAGATCGGGTGTGGGATAGTAAGTTGGAGTTAAGGAGTTGGTGAAGAATAAAGGAAATGGATTGGGGAGAAGGTTTAAAGCCTTGACCAATAGAGGAATTGAAGAGTAAAAAAGCTTTTAGTGGCGGGAGTTTCACCATTTTTGGAATGAGAAGGAGAGCTTGGCGGTGGGTTTGCTGCTGCATCGTTTGACACTTGTTTCTATTGGTTGGGGATATATAAATGGAAATTTCCTCCCTAAACCCCCATATGTGGGAATGGGATATTGGCAATTTGGCATTCACCAAACCAATCAAATGTAGAAAGCATATTATATAGGGAGAATGGCAGTAGGGCAGTGAAAGGTTTCTCTAAGAACCTTATCAGGTAGTAGGTACCTTTCAAATGAATAAATGTCTTTACAGAATTTTTGCATTCTTGGAAGCCTTCTTTTTGTTTGGCTTTCCAGAACTCTCTGGCTGCATAAGAAATTTAAGCCAACATTTAGAGTGGGAGTAAAAAGGTAAAGGGGACAATAACACAAAAAGTAGTATTATTCTGTTTCTTACAGTAACATCAGCTTCAGAATTTTCGGTATCTTTCTTTCTTTTCATCTTCAAACGTCCAGTTTCCAGGTAATACTGTGCTTCTTTCATGGACCTAAATCGGCGACCATTTGTAGGCTCAATGTAATACTGCACATAAATAGAAAACCTTTATCAAATGCTCAATTACAGTTTAAAAAGGAATAAGCCATTTTCTCTCACAAATAAACCCAAAAAAATAGCCGCCATCTTCTTCCTCCTCCTTCATTACAATAAGAGATAAACATATATGTTTGAAAACATTATTTGAAATCCTATCCATCAAGCAGCATAATTTCAGCAATGCATCTGAGATTCGTAAGAAAAATATTACTTCATTGTAGCAGAAGAAATCACAACAAAATAATCCCATACCAAATGAAAAAAAGCACTTACCCAATAACATAACCACATCATGTAGCATCAAGTTCTTATTCTTAATACCATACCATCATTAGGGCAATATCAGAATCAACTTATCATGTTTTGATGGCCAATAATCTAATGCTCTAGTAGTTACTAAAGCCATCATAATAGTCCAATTTTCCAATAAGTTGACGAATGACAGCAAATGCTACTGCATGGTCCGAATTTTCCTTTTTGTTTCAAGTATGCGGCCTTGGCTTCAGAAATAAGTTCAGCTCAACTGATTAGATACTTACGAGCCTGTGAATAAGCTAAGCCAAACAAAACTTTAACAAGATTGAGTTCAGCTTGATAAGAATAAGTTTAATCTCAACTCAAGATCTAGTCAAGTCTTAGAAATTCAAGCTTAAAGATTGGATGCAACTCGATAAGTTTAAGCCAACCAAGTTTGAGGTTGAAATGACGTCTGTTTTATAGGATGTTTCTTAATATTTGTTTATTAACTAGGCCTATAAGATATCCCAATAAGGTGGACTGGCGAGTCAAATTAGTAAACCAAGCTCCAAGCTAATGAGGTCAAGCTTGAACTCAGCTTGATACGATTTTTGAGTGAGCTCCAACTAGCTTTTATCAACCCACTTAGAGTAGCATCGCTCATTCATTGTCTAGGAGTGAAAATTCAAATGCAATTGGCACACAAAATAAAACATCAAGGCAAACATTTGTTGACAAGTGGATGGTGAAATCATAAAAAATACAACCATTTGTAGGCATTGCAACAAGTGCCCTTAAGAATTACAACATGAATACATTAAACATTGAAGCTTTCTATGGTTGAATCAAACAAAAGAAACCATTTAAGTAATTTTTAGCATCTTAGAAACTTCAAGAAAAATATCTTTCTATAAGACATTAATAACATTTTTTTTTTTGGTTTGTTTATAAATTCAGCCTCTTCGCTTATATGTCTTTAGTTGTCTTCAGGTGTAGTAAGTTGTATAGAAGTAGAAAATTCTGATACCTATTTAAAAATAATAACGAAGTAAAAGAAGAAAGTAAGCATTTCTGTGAAGTTGAAATGCTTGACAATTACCACTTTACGGTTTACCATAGTTCAAAGTTTCCCATATAATCTCTAAATTTCTTCCCCCTATTCTTCTGGTTTACTTATAGCTGACTTGTAAATTTTGTGTAAATTCTAAATTCCTACTTCCTCATGTCAAATGCATTTGTTTTTTCTTACTCTCTTCTTTTGTAAAACCTCAGTCTACCATGGTTTTGGGTATGCAGATGCTGTTATGCAGCTGCAAATGGAGAACGAAAAAGGTTTGTGCATTCCTCATTTTGTAATTGCTCCCTTGGCAGTCAGCTTTCCATATGTCTCAATAAGACTTACAGAGATTAAACATAATTTACTTCTTTAATTGCCAATTACTGACATAATTTACTTCTTTAATTGCCAATTACTGACTCTTTATTTAATCATTCATTATTTATAAAATTGTGTTGTAATTTTACTGCTGCTCTCACATTGCATCACAACTAATTGAAAGTCATTGAACTGAATTAAACCTATCGATATTACACTAAAATGTCTGTAATTATGATTTAATTCAATAGCACAAGCATCGCTATGGAATCTACAACTTCAATCCTAACTTTACATATAAAATTAAATTACAAGTTCCGTGCAGACATTTTATAATTAACCTAAATATATTAACACTTTGAGAATAAAAACTGAATTTAACTTATACGTTTGCAATTGCCCAAAAATCTAATCAATAACTCAAATCAAATGTACAAATGTAAATTCATATCTCGAATCAAATGCACAATTCAATACGCGAAGTGACCCTTATTTAACTAATTAAACAAATGTAATGAGAAAATTTGAGAACTTACCTTAACTCTCCTTCCATCTCAAATTCAGTTTCGTCATAGAGCTTCACGAATTTCGGGGTTGCTTCTAATTTTTTGTTTTTAAACCTTCCAAATTGCATCACCCAAAGGCCTCACAAGTTCTTCAAACGATTAAGGGTTTACAGGTCCACTTTTGCGCATTTGGATTATCTATTATCAGTCGCTCAACGATGACGTTTTGGGCCCTTCAAGAGCTCTCACTTAGAGAGCTACAGCATTAGCGTTTCATTAATTAAGGGAAAAAAAAAAAAGAAAACTGAAGCTTCCCTCTTGCCAATATAACTACCAATTCCAAACCTTTCTTCCTCAAGACCTAGACCAAGATCAAACTCAACGAAAGTTGAAATCTTTAGTTAAAATTCGAAGTCTTTTGTTTAAAATAATGCAAGAGGAGATTGAAAAGAGCAGCGATGTTTGCAGTAGCAGGAGCATGAGAAAGAAATAAGATAATCTCCAATAAACACCTTCAAGGGCTGTAAATGAACTGAGCGGCTCGTCTTTTTACATGTATTTTTCGAGCGAGTCGAGCGCTGGTCTGCTCGTGTAAACGAGCCTGAATTTCCCGCTCGCGCTCAGCTCGTTTATTATCGATCCGAGCTCGAGCCGGGTTTTTAATTAATATTAAATTAAATGTGAGGCAGACAAATTTGGAATAATTCTCAGTGGCGCGTTCCTTGTAATATATAAAAAGATTAAGTCTAGAATTTACTTCTTGTTGTCATTTTATTATTAATAAAACTTTACTATATTTGCTGGTTAATTAAATATCAAATTTGGGCAGGGTATTTACATTTAGATATGTTGCCTAAAAATCATAATTTACAAATTTTCTTTTATACCTTTGTCTATAGCAGTTTTCCACTAATAGTTGGACACACCAACGAGACCCATGTAAGGTTAAACATAAGTCTTATATCAACGACCCACAATTAGACTTTGTTTGGATAAATAAAATGAAGGTTGAAAATAAAATTAGAAGATCAAACCAACCCTGAGCAATAAAAAAAAGAACAGCGGAAGGAGCAGTACGCGGAGGTGCGAAGATTAGAGTTCGAGTCCCATCAAATATAATAAAAAACTTCTCCTCCTTTGGATGCTTATATGTGGTGTGTGCGTGCGTACTAAAAAAAAAAGAATATTCTCAAAAGAGCAATACATATTCTTGAAAAAAAAAAAGAAAGCAACAAGCTAATATTTGATACCTCTGCAGCTAGATATTTACAATCCAAAATAATGTTCCCAAAAGGGGAAGAATCTTCATAACCCTATATCGTTTGTTACTTTGGACCATCGCTAATGCATCCCACCATAACACATATTCTTATTCCCCTTTAAACAACTCAACACCTCCCTTTCAAGAAATTGTCTTTGCCATTTGAGCATCATATCCTTCGCATGCCGGAGTTGTAATCTAGTCGACAACGTATCATTACAAGCTCTCAAATAAAATTTCGAGCTTTTGATATAACTTTCACCCTCTTTTCACGGTGAAAAATACTCCTGCAAATAGGAGTGTCAAAAGCTAACACGATCTGCTAACTCGAAACGAACCCGGCTTGCTAATAGTGGGTTAGGGTTGAGATTTTCGACCTGTTTAATTAAATTGGTCGACACGAACCCGACCTAAAAATAAATGGATTAGATTTAGGTTGAAAAACTCAATCCGCAAGTATAACTGTTAATAATAATAATAATAATAATAATTTTATGTCTTGTATGTACATAAAATTAGTTTTGTTAAAAAAAGAAAAATACATAAAATTAAGCTTTAATATTGAAATCAAGTTACATGGTTAAATAGGTTATGGTCAATCTGAAATTAGCAGGTTAAATGAATTTCAGATTGATCCGTTTAACCCATTTATCTTTAAAAAAAAAAAGCTTAAATAGACCATGTCGACCTGTTTATTAAATAGATCAAGTTATGGTTGAGCTTTCTGACCTATTTATCTAAACAGATCAGGTTAGGGTTGAGGAATTTTCAACCCAAACCTGTTTAACACGAATACTAATTCGACAAAACACGACCTATTTGATACCCCTACCTGCAAACCTATATTCTAGATTTCACTTAACAATTTAAGTTGGAATATCAACCCAAGTCCCATGTTGGAAAAACAAGGAAGATCCACTTTGAATATAAGTGTCTATCCAACTCCATTAGTATAAGGTCTTTTGAAAGGAGTCCAAAAACAAATAGCATGCAATTTCTTGAAACTCAATGCACCACCATTTTTCGAACTGCTCATTACCAACTCACTTTGTGAATACTTCACTCAGGATTTTCCCACTAAAATATTCAATAACAAGAACAACTCATAATATCAACAAAAATATATTAATTCATAGTTAATTTGCATGTGAGTTGCAAAATTTCCATAATCCATCCCACATATTAGAGACAAATATAACATTTTCATTTTACTTTAATTGGGGAAAAAAAGTAGTTCACCTTTTCTTCAAATCAAATGAACGAAACCTTTCCTTTGCCAATTAGTAATTCCTTATGCTTTATGTTAAAAAGAAATTATTCCATTCTTTGAATTCAATTTGTCCAAACGGTAATTTGCTTCCCATCCAAACAGAACCTTCGCACAACTTCCACTGCCTTCTACTTTAACTTTACTGCTGTTCCCTCTATTCCCTCTACCTTCACAAGCAAAATGGTAAACCCCCTTTACTTCTTTCTCTTGATTCTTTTCGCTTGCCACCTCCTCCTTCTCCGTCCCTCTGCCGCCACGTACTCAATCGGCGTTAACTATGGCACCGTCGCCGACAACCTCCCTCCGCCATCTCAAGTCGCCAACTTTCTCAAAACTCAAACCACCATTGACCGCATCAAGATCTTCGACGCCAACCCTGATATTCTCCGCGCCTTCGCCAACACTGGAATTTCTGTTACCGTCACGGTTGGAAACGGCGATATACCCGCCCTTGCCAAGCTTCCGGAGGCCAAAACATGGGTCGCCAACAACATTTTACCATTTCACCCCCAAACAATCATCAAATACATAGCTGTAGGTAATGAGATACTCGCTACTTCCGATAAACCGCTAATAGCTCATACTTTGCCGGCCATGAAAGCTCTCAAAACAGCTCTTGAACAAGCTAATATCACTACTGTTCAAGTTTCTACGCCTCACTCTTTAGGCATATTATCCTCGTCTGAGCCACCGAGCACCGGTCGGTTTCGAAAAGGCTACGATACGAAAATCTTCGCTCCTATTCTCGAATTTCATCGCCAGACGAAGTCTCCTTTCATGGTTAATCCATACCCGTTCTTCGGCTTCAAACCAGAGACATTAAACTACGCGTTGTTTAAACCAAACAGTGGCGTTTTTGATGCGGCTACAGGGAAGAACTACACTAACATGTTCGACGCGCAACTTGATGCGGTGTTCTCGGCGATGAAAAGGTTAGGATACGACGACGTGGACATTGTGGTGGCGGAAACAGGTTGGCCATCCGCCGGTGACCCGAACCAACCTGGAGTAAGTTTGGAAAATGCGGTGTCGTATAACGGAAACCTTGTGAAGCATGTGAACTCTGGAAAAGGAACGCCGTTGATGCCTAATAAGACATTCGAGACTTATCTTTTCTCTTTGTTCAATGAAAATCTGAAACCAACTGTTTCGGAGCGGAATTTCGGGTTGTTCAAGCCGGATCTATCTCCGGTTTATGACGTCGGGGTTTTACGCACTGGGCAGGTACCATTTCTCATTTCTAATTTCTTTTTAAATTTTTTTTTGCATTTATTAAATTTCTATTTTCTCGTCGTTGGGAGGAGGCAAGCACATGAGAAAAAAAAATTATTGCATGGATTTGATTCGCTGCTTTCTTGACTATAGTCAAACATCGTAAGCTCTGATTAGACAATTGTTGTGAACCTTCAGATATTTGGAAATTTTTTATGGTTGACACGTGTTTTCTTCTCACAGTTACTCAGTTTTATACGTTTTTTTGGCTTTTCTCTGACACAATGCCTGCCAATGTAGTACTATTGCGTGCTGGAAGCCAATTGTTTAGTGACCACAAGATGAATTCTCTATTTTACCATTTCAATCTTTCTTCTTAAATTTATTATCCAAGGGCATTTCTGTCAAAGTATGTCGTTTTGTTTTTTCTTTTAAATTATTTCCCGACAATGCTTATCGGCCGAATAAAAGTGCTTTGTACAAAATATATATATATATAGATTATTTTTTTTTAACGTATATATATATAGATTATGTTATTTATCTGATTATGATCACAACAGTCGTTCATTTGAATTAATAGGCACAGGGACCAACTGGTGCCACGTCAGCGCCAGGACCGAATTCAAGTCCAGTCAAAAAATGGTGCGTGCCGAAATCGGACGCTGGAGACGAGGCGCTGCAGAAAAATATAGACTACGTGTGTAGCAACGGAGTGGATTGCAGTGCGATTCAAAATGGTGGGCCCTGTTTTAACCCAAATACTGTACGTTCACATGCATCATATGCAATGAATGCGTACTATCAAGCCTTCGGTCGCCACGATTATAACTGCGATTTTAACCACACCGGTGTGATCACCACCGTCAATCCTAGTACGTAATTTTTATTTCTAACCATTTTTTGTCTTTTATTGTGAAAAACAAAAAGTAAATACTACTAATTAATTAAAAAATATGGGTGGTGGTAGGTTACGAGGCGTGTGATTATCCGTTCGATGGACGGAAGATGGATAAGAGATCGACGGTGGCTGGAGAGTCGGGGAGATTAATTTGTGGAGTGAAAGAGATACTTGTGGTGGTGACATTTGTATGTGTTCACCTTTTTGTTTTGTAAATTATTATCTCTAGGAAGTAGATGTGGTGTTGTACAATGACATTTATTTTAGATTGTATTAATTTTTAGTATTTTGCTATTTTTGTACTTATTGACTGTTAATTTAGTGGTTGAATTGGTTCTTTCTTTCTTTTGTGCGTGAGTCTTGTAGGAAGTAGGGGCGTGAATGGAACCGAACCGATAAGTTCAAACCAATCATAAAATCAAACCGAAAAAAGGAAATGGAAAATTGAACTGAAAATGCATAAAATCGATCAGAAATTGAACTGATTTTATTGGTTCGATTCGGTTTCATTTTTAAACTGAATTTTACCAATAAAATTGCATAAAATTACATAAACAGAGCCACAATTACATGAACAGATTTAATAATTAACAATTTTACAAAAATTCAGAAAAACAATTCAGAGATATGGTCTTCTGTAACTCGCAATGAAGTAGAAGCAGAGTGAGCTTT